>PVHY01020489.1:0-25388 GCA_004024945.1 Uropsilus gracilis | reverse complement strand
CATGGAAGCAACCTAAATGCCCCAAAACAGATGACTGGATGAAAAAAATGTGGTACATATACACAATGGAATATTACTCAGCAATTAAAAACAACAAATTTGATGAATTTATGGAAACCTGGATGTACCTAGAAGAAATCATTCTAGCAGAAATGAGCCAGATGGAAAGGGACAGTAACCAAATGGTTTCACTAATATATGGTCAATCAAATGAAACTGCACAAGAGGAGAATGGGGACCAGCTGGAGCGGGTGGGAGGAGGTGGTGGGTGACCCCCAGGGATTGAAATGATGTGAAATATAGATAAATAAATTTAAAAAACAACAATGTACCTCTAGTACCCACTGAAATGAAATATTTGTTAAACTATTTCCCCAAGGAGAGATGTAATTAGAAAAAAAAAGTATTGATTCACTGAAAAAAAAAAAGAATCCTAAGATTGCATTATATATCTTTCTGTGACTTCTCTTTACTTTGATGACCATAGATGAAATGTCTCTACGGTTTACATTTCATGGAGTATAAAAGGATATAAGTCCATCTCACCCACATATCTCAAATCATGATTTCTCGCCCCTGTTATTAACACTTTTTTCTTTCAAATTCATGCTGATTTAGGCGTTTCATGCCATGGATAGTGTTTTTACTGAGAAAACACCTGAATTCAATAAGAATACAAAGGATGGAGTACAGTCTTTCTGTGACTTCTCTGTACTTGATGATCATAGATGAAATCTATGTTTTACACTTTATGGGGTAGAAAGGATATAAGTCCATCACAGCCATAGATCTTAAATCTTGATTTCTCGCACTTGTTATAAACCCTTTTTCATTCAAATTCCTACTGATTTAGGCTTTTCAGGCCAAAGGACAGTGTCTTCAGTGAGAAAACTCCTGAATTCAATCAGACTCCAAAGGTTGCAGTATATGTATTTCCGTGAATTCTCTGTGCTTTGATGATCATAGATGAAATCTCACTATGTTTTACACTTCATGTGATAGAAAGTATATAAGTCCATATCACACACAGATCTTAACTCATGATGTCTGCCACTTGTTATCAACCCTTATTTCATTCAAAATCCTGCTGATTTAGGCCTTTCAGACCAACAGGCACTGTTTTCAACTACAAACCTTCTGAATTCAGTCAGACTCCAAAGGTTGCAGTATAAATCTTTAGGAAATTCCCTGTACGTTGATGTTTATAGATGAAATCTCTGTATGTTTAACACTTCATATTGTAGAAAAGGATATATGTCAATAAAACCCACAGATCTTAAGTCATGATTTTTTCCAATTGTTATGAAACGTTGTTTCATTCAAATTACTGCTCATTTAGGCTTTTCAGGCAACTGGAAGTGTATTCAGGGAGAAACCTCCTGAACTCAATTAGATTCCAAAGGATTCATTAAATACATTTCAGTGATTTCTGTGTAATTTGATGATCATAGATGAAATCTCTCTTGTTTTACACTACATGGTGTAGAGAAGGATATTAGTCCATATCACCCACAGATCTTAAGTCATTATTTCTCCCACTTGTTAGTAACCCTTTTTTCATTCAAATTCCTGCTGATTTAGGCCTTTCAGACCAACAGGCAGTGATTTCATGGAGAAACCTTCTGAATTCAATCACACTCCAAAGGGTGCAGTATATATCTTTCTGTGACTTCTCTGTACTTTGATGATCATAGATGAAATCTCCCTATGATTTACACATCATGGAATAGAAAAGGATATAAGTCCATATCACCCACAGATCTTTAGTCATGATTTCTTACAATTGTTATTAACCCCTTTTTTTATTCAAATACTGCTGATTTAGGCCTTTCAGTCCAACAGGCATTGTTTTCATCAAGAAACCTCCTGAATTCAATCAGACTCGAACAGTGCAGTATATATCATGGAGTAGAAAAGGATATAAGTCCATATCACCCACAGGTCTTAAATTATGATTTCTCCCATAGTTATTAGTCTTTTTTCATTCAAATTCCTGCTGATTTAGGCTTTTCAGGCCAATAGGCAGTTTTTAAAGCGAGCAACCTCCTAAATTCAATCAGACTCCAAAGGGTGCTGTAGATATCTTTCTGTGACTTCTCTATACTTTGATAATCATAGATGAAATCTCACTATATATTACACTTCATGGGGTAGAAAAAGATTTAAATCCATATCACCCACAGATCATAAGTAATCATTTCTCCCTCTTGTTATTAAACGTTTTTTTTCATTCATCCTGCTGATTTAGGCCTTTCAGGCCAACAGGTAGTGTTTTCAGTGAGAAACATCCTGAATTCCATTAGACTCCAAAGGGAGGAATATATATCGTTCTGAGACTTCTCTGTACTTTGACAATCATGTATAAAATTTATGTTTTATAAAATTTATGTTTCTGTGACTTCTATACTTTGATGATAATAGTTGAAAAGTCTCTTGCTATACACTTCATGGTGTAGAAAAGGATATAAGTCCATATCACCCACAGATCTGAAGTCATGATTTATCCCACTTGTTATTAACACTTTTTTCATTCTAATTCCTGTTGATTTAGGCCTTTCATGCCAACAGGCAGTGTTTTCAGCTAGAAACTCCATGATTTCAATCAGACTCCAAAGGATGCCTGATATATCTTTCTCTGACTTCTCTGTACTTTGATGATCATAGATGAATTCTATGTTTTACACTTCATCGATTAGAAAAGGACATAAGTCATTTTCAAGCACAGATCTTAAGTCATGATTTCTCCCTCTTGTTATTAATCCCCTTTTCTTTCAAATTTCTGCTGATTTAGGCCTTTTAGGCCAGCAAGCAATGTTTTAAGTGAGAAACCTCTGAATTCAAACAGACTACAATTGGTACCCTATATACCTTTCTTTTACTTCACTGTACTTTGATTATCAGAGACGAAATCTTTCTATGTTTTACACTTATGTGGTACAAAAAGATGTAATCCATATCAACCACAGATCTTAAGTCATGATTTCACCTACTTGTTAGTAACCAGTTTTTCATTCAAATTCCTGCTGATTTAGGCTTTTCAGCACAACTGCAGAGTTTCCACAGAAAAATCTCCTGAATTCAATCAGTCTCCAATGGGTGCAATATATATCTTTCTGTGAATCTCTTTACTTTGGTAATCATAGATGAAATCTCTCTATATTTTACAATTCACGGGAAAGAAGAGGATTATGCGCATATCACCCACACATCTTAACTCATGATTTCTCCCACTTGGTATTAACACTTTTTTCATTCAAATTCCTGCTGATTTATGCTTTTCAGGTTTACAGGAAGTATTCTCAGGAAGAAATCTCCAGAATCAATAACACTCCAAAGGGTACAGTATATACCTTTCTGTGACGTCTCTATTCATTGATGATCATAGATGAAATATATGTTTTACACTTCATTGGTTCTAAACGATATAAATCCATATCCCACACAGATCTTAAGTCATGATTTCTCCCACTTATTATTAACACTTCTTTTCTTCCAAATTCCAGCTGATTTAGGTTTCATGCCAACTGGCAATGGTTTCAAGGAGAAACTTCCAGAATTCAATCAGACACCAAAGGAACCAGTATATATCTTTCTGTGACTTCTCTGTACTTTGATGATCATAGATGAAATCCCACTATGTTTTACACTTCATGGGGTAGAAAAGGGTATATGTCTGTATCACCCACAGATCTTATGTCTTGGTTTCTCCCATTTGTTATAAACCTTTTTTCAATCAAATTACTGCTGATTTAGGCCCTTGAGGTCCACAGGCAGTTTTTTCAGTGAGAGACAACCTGAATTCAATCAGACTCCAAAGGGTGCAGTATCACCCACATATCTTATGTCTTGGTTTCTCCCATTTGTTATTAACCCTTTTATCATTCAAATTACTGCCGATTTAGGCCCTTTCGGGCCACAGGCAGTGTTTTCAGTGAGAAACTGCCTGAATTCAATCAGACTCCAAAGGGTGCAGTATATAAATTTCTGTGACTTCTCTGTACTTTGGTGATCATAGATGAAATTTATGTTTCACACTTCATGGTGTATAAAAGGATATAAATACATATCACCCAGAGATCTTAAGTCATGAGTTCTCCCACTTGTTATTAAAACTTTTTTTTCCTTCAAATTCCAGCTCTTTTATGTCTTCAGGCACTGGAAGTGTTTTCAGGCAGAAACTTCCTGAATTCAATTAGATACCAAAGGGTGCAGTATATATCTTTCTGTGACTTCTCTTTACGATTATAGATGAAATCTCTCTGTATTGAACACTACATGTGATTGAAGAGGATATAAGTCCATATCACCCACAGATCTTAAGTCATGATTTCTCCCACTTGTTATTAACTCTTTTTTCATTCAAATTCCTGTTGATTTATGATTTTCAGGCCAACAGGTAGTGTTTTCAGTGAGAAACCTCCTTAATTCAATCAGACTCCTAAGGTGGCAGTATATATATTTCTGTGAATTCTCTGTACTTTGATGATCATAGATGAAATCTCTATATGTTTTACACTTCATGTGGTATAAAAGGATATAAGTCCAAGTCACCAACAGAACTTAAGTCATTATTTTTCCATTTGTTCTTTAGTATTGTTTCATTCAAATTCCTGAAGAATTAGGGTTTTCAGGCAACTGGAAGTCTTTTCCTGGAGAAAACTCCTGTACTCAATTAGACTCCAAAGGATACATTATATACCTTTCAGTGACTTCTCTGTACTGTGATGATCGTAGATGAAATCTATCTATGTTTTACACTACATGGGGTAGAGAAGAATATCAGTCCATATCACCCAAAGATATTTAGTCATGATTTCCCACACTTGTTATCAAGACTTTTTTCATTCAAATTGCTGATTTAGGCCTTTCAGTGCAACAGACAGTGTTTTCATCGAGAAACCTCCTGAATTCAATCAGACTCCAAACAGTGCAGTATATATCTTTCTGTGATTTCCCTGTTATTTGATAATCAGAGTTGAAAACTCTATATGTTTTACACTTCATCGATTAGAAAAGGACATAAGTGCTTTTCACCCACAGTTCTTAAGTCATGATTTCTCGGACTTGCTATTATCAATTTTTTCATTCAAAATCCTGCTGATTTAGGCTCATCAGGACAACTGGAAGTGTTTTCAGGGAGAATTTTCCTGAATTCAATCAGACTCCAACGTGTGCAGTACATATATTTATGGAACTTCCCTGTACGTTGATGTTTATGGATGGATTCTCTCTCTGTTTTTCACTTCATGGGGTATAAGTCTATATCATCCACAGATCTTAAGTCATCATTTCTCGCACTTGTTAATAACACATTTTTCATTCAAATACCTGCTGATTTAGGCCTTTCAGGCAGTGTCTTCAGAGAAACCTCCTGAATTCAGTCAAACTACAATGGGTACAGTATATATATTTCTCTGACTTCTCTGTATTTGATGATCATAGATGAAATCTGTTTTACACTTCATGGGGTAGAAAAGGATATAAATCCCTATCACCCACAGATCTTAAATCTTGATTTCTCCCACTTGTTATTAACACTTTTTTTCATTCAAAATCTGCTGGTTTAGGCCTTTCAGGCCAACATGCAGTGCTTTCAGTGAGAACCCTCCTGAATTCAATCAGACTCCAACGGTGCAGTATATATATATTTATAAACGTCCCTGTAGATTGATATTTATAGATGAATCTCTCTCTGTTTTTCACTTCATGGGGTAGAAAATATATAAGTGCATATCACCCACATATCTTAAGTTACTTCTCCCAGTTGTTATTAACACATATTTCATCCAAATTCCTGCTGATTTAGGCCTATCAAGCCAACTGGAAGTGTTTTCAGGGAAAACCAACTGAACTCAATTAGACTCTAAAGAGTGCAGTATATATCTTTCTGTGACTTCTCTATAATTTGATGATAATAGATGAAATCTTTTTCTGTTTTACACTTCATGGGGTAGAAAAGGATATAAGTCCATATCACCCACAGATCTGAAGTCATGATTTATCCCACTTGTTATTAACCAATTTTTCATTCTAATTCCTGCTGATTTAGGCCTTTAAGGCCAACAGGCAGTGTTTTCAGCTAGAAACCACATGAATAAATCAGACCCAAAGGGTGCCTGATATATCTTTTTCTGACTTCTCTGTACTTTGATGATCATAGATGAATTCTATGTTTTACACTTCATGGGGTAGAAAAGGATATAAATACAGATCATAGATAAAATCTTTGTATGTTTTATATTTCATGGGGTAGAAAAATATCAAAGTCCATATCACCCATAGATCTCAAGTCGTGATTTCTCCCTTTTTTTATTAACTCCTTTTTCATTCAAATTCCTGCTTATTTATGCCTTTCAGGCCAACAGGCAGTGTTTTCAGGGAGAAACCTTCTGAATTCAATCAGACACCAAAGGTTGCAGTATATATCTTTCTGTGATTTCTCTGTACTTTGAGGATCATAGATAAAATCTCTCTATCTTTTACACTTCATGTTGTAGAAAAGTATATAATTCCATAAGGCCAACTGATCTTAAATCATGATTTATCCCACTTGTTACTAACCTTTTGTCATTCAAATTCCTTCTGATTTTGGATCTCAAGCCAACAGGAAGTTTTTTCATCAGAAACCTCCTGAATTCAATCACTCTCCAAAGGGTACAGCATATATCTTTCTGTTTCTTCTCTGTATTTGATGATCATACAGAAATAGCTCTATGTTTTACACTTTATGGGGTTCAAAAGGATATAGTCCATATCATCCACAGATCTTAAGTCATGGTTTCTCCCACTTGTTATTAACACTTTATTCAATCAAATTGCTGCTCATTTAGGCCTTTCAGGCCATCAGTCAGTCTATTCAGCGTTAAACCTCCTGAATTCTATAAGACTCCAAAGGGTCCAGTATGTATATTTCATGGCTTCTCTGTACTTTGATGATCATAGATTAATTCTCTATGTTTTAAACTTCATGGAGTAGAAGAGGATATAGTCCATATCACCCAAAGTTCTTAGTCATGAATTTTCTCTCTTGTTATTAACCCTTTTTCATTCAAATTCCTGCTAATCTAGGCCTTTCAATGCAACAGGCAGTGTTTTCAGCTAGACACCTCCTGAATTCAATCACACTGATGGTTGCAGTATATATCTTTATGGAACTTCCCTGGACTTTGGTTTTTATAGATGATATCTCTCTCTGTTTTACAGTTCATGGGGTAGAAAAAGATATAAATCCATATATCCCACAGATCTTAATTCATGTTGTCTCGAATTGTTGTTAACCATTTTTTTATTGAAATCTTGCTGATTTAGTCTTTTCAGACCAACTGGCACTGTTATCAGGGAGAAATCTCCTGAATTCTATTAGACTCCATAGGGTGGAGTATATATTTTTCTGTGACTTATCTTTAATTTGATGATTAGAGATGAAATCTCTCTATGTTTTACACTTCATGGAGTAAAAAAGGATATAACTCCTTATCACCCACAGATCTTAACTCATGATTTCTACCAGTTGTTATTAACACTTTTTCATTCAAATTCTTCTTTTTTAGGCCTTTCAGGTAATAAGACTGTGTTTTCAGGGAGAAAACTCCTGAATTTAATCAGACTCCAAAGGGTGCAGTATTTCTACTTCTTAATACTCTGTACTTTGGTAATCATAGTAGAAATCTCTCTTGTTTTACATTTCATGGGGCAGAAATAGATATAAGTCCATATCACACACAGACCTTAAAGTCATCGTTTCTCTCACTTGTTATTAACCCTTTTTTTCTTTCAATTTCCTGCTGATTTAGGCATTTCAGGCCAACAGGCAGTGTCTTCAGTGTGAAACCTCCTGTCCAGTAGAACCAAAGGGTGCATTATATATGTAATTTGTGACTTCTCTGTGATTTGATGATCACAAATGAAATCTCTCTAATGTTTACAGTTAATGGGGTAGAAAGGATATAAGTCCAAATCACCCATAGATAGTAAGTCATGATTTCTCCCACTTGTTATTAACCCGTTTTTCATTCAATTCTTGCATGGTAATAACTTTCAGGCAATAAGGCAGTGTTTTCAGGCAAAAAACTTGTGAATTCAATCATACTCCTAAGATGGCATTATATATCTTTCTGTGAATTCTCTTTACTTTGATGATCATAGATGAAATCTCTGTATGTTTTAAACTTCATGGTTTAGTAAAGGATATATGTCTATATCACCCACAGACCTTAAGTCATGAATTCTCTCATTGTGCTTAACCCTTTTTTAATTCAAATTCCTCTTTTTTAGAACTTTCAGCAATAAGACAGAGTTTTCAGGGAGAAAACTCCTGAAATCAATCAGACTCCTAAGATTGCAATATATATCTTTCTGTGACTTCTCTATACTTTGATAATCATAGATGAAATCTCACTATATATTACACTTCATGGGGTAGAAAAAGATATAAATCCATATCACCCACAGATCATAAGTCATCATTTCTCCCTCTTGTTATTAAACGTTTTTTCATTCATCCTGCTGATTTAGGCCTTTCAGGCCAACAGGTAGTGTTTTCAGTGAGAAACATCCTGAATTCCATTAGACTCCAAAGGGAGGAATATATATCGTTCTGAGACTTCTCTGTACTTTGACAATCATGTATAAAATTTATGTTTTACACTTCATGGAGTAGAAAAGAATATAAATCTATACCATTCACAGATCTTAAGTCATCATTTCTCCCACTTGTTATTAAACGTTTTTTTCATTCAAATTCCTGCTGATTTAGGTCTTTCAGGCCAACAGGCAGTATTTAAAGTGAGAAACCTCCTGAAATAAATCAGATTCCAAAGGGTGCAGTATATATCTTTCTGTGAATTCTCTGTACTTGATGATCATAGTTGAAAACTCTCTATGTTTTACAATTCAAGAGGTAGAAAAGGATATAAGTCCATATCATCCACAGATGTTAATTCATGAATTCTTCCACTTGTTATTAACACTTTTTTTTCTTCAAATTCCTTTTGATTTATGCCTTTCAGGAAAAAGGCACAGTTTTCAGTGAGAAACCTCCTGATCTGTCAGACTCTAAAGGGTACAGTATATATAATTCTGTGACTTCTCTGTAATTGATGATCATACATGAAATCTCTCTATGTTTTACACCTCATGGGCTAGAAAAGGCTATAAGTATATATCACCCACAGATCTTAAGTCACGAATTCTTCCAATTGTTATTAACCCTTTTTTCATTCAAATTCCTGCTGATTTAGGCACTTTAGGCCAACAGGCAGTGTTTTCAGCGAGAAACCTCTTAAATTCAATCACACTCCAAAAAGTGCAGTATATATCTTTATGGAACTTCCCTGTATGTTGATGTTTATAGATGAAATCCCTCTATGTTTTACACTTAATGGTGTAGAAAAGGATATAAGTCCATATCACCCACAGATCTTAAGTCATGATTTCTCCCACTTGTTATTAACCCTTTTTTCATTCAAATTCCTACTGAATTAGGATTTTCAGGCTAACTGGCAGTTTTTTTTTTTAGTTAGAAACCTCCTAAATTCAATCAGGCTCCAAAGGGTGCAGTATATATCTTTCTGTGACTTCTCTGTTTTTGATGATCATAGATGAAATCTCTCTATGTTTTACACTTTATGGGGTAAAAAAGGACAGACCATAACTTCCACAGATCTTAAGGTTATTTCTCCTCCTTTTATCAACACTTTTTTCATTCAAATTCCTGCTGATTTAGGCCTTTCAGGCTAACAGGCACTGTTTTCAGCGACAAACCTTCTGAATTCAATCAGAATCCAAAGGGTGCAGTATATATCTTTAAGGAAATTCCTGTACGTTTATGTTTATAGATGAAATCTCTGTATGTTTTATACTTCATGTGGTAGAAAATGATATAAGTCCTTGTCACCCACAGATCTTAATTCATGATTTTTTGCAATTGTTATGAAACATTGTTTCATTCAAATTACTGCTGTTTTAGGTTTTTCAGACAACTGGAAATGTATTCAGGGAGAAACCTCCTGACCTCAATTAGACTCCAAAGGATGCATTATATACCCTTAGTGATTTCTCTGTACTTTGATGATCATAGATGAATTCTCTCTTGTTTTACACTACATGGGGTAGAGAAGGATATTAGTCCACATCACCCACAATATTTAGTCATGATTTCACCCACTTTTTATTTACCCTTTTTTTATTCAAATTCCTGCAGATTAGGCCTTTCCATCCAACAGACAGTGTTTTAATTGAGAAACCTCCAGAATTCAATCAGACTTCAAATGTGCAGTATATGTTACTGTGACTTCCCTATTCTTTTATGATCATAGTTGAAAAGTCTATATGTTTTACACATCATCGTTTAAAAAAGGACATATTCCCAATCACCCACAGATCTTAAGTCATGATTTCTCCCACTTGTTACTATCCCTTATTTCATTCAAATTCCTGCTGATGTATGCCTTTCAGACCAACAGGCAGTGATTTCATGGGGTAACCTGAATTCATTAAAACTCCAAAGAGTGCACTATATCTTTCTGTAACTTCTCTGTACTTTTATGATCATGGATGAAATCTCTCCATGATTTACACATCATTGAGTAGAAAAGGATATAAGTCCATAAAAACCAAAGATCTTAAGTCCTGATTTTTCGAACTTGTTATTAACACTTTTGTCATTCAAATTTCTGCTTATTTAGGCCTTTCAGGCCAACAGGCACTGTCTTCAGTGAGAAACATTCTGAATTCAATCACATCCAAAGGGTGCAGTATATATCTTTCTGTGACTTCTCTGTACTTTGATGATCATAGATGAAATCTCTCAATGTTTTACACTACATGGGGTAGAGAAGGATATTAGTCCATATCACCCACAGATCTTTAGTCATGATTTCTCCCACTTGTTATGAATCCTTTTTTTATTCAAATTCCTGCTGATTTAGGCTGTTCATTCCAACAGACAGTGTTTTCATCGAGAAACTCCTGAATTCAATCAACTTCAAATGGTGCATTATATATCTTTCTGTGACTTCCTTGTTCTTTTATGATCATAGTTGCAAACTCTATATGTTTTACACTTCATCGAGTAGAAAAGGACATAAGTCCCTATCAAACACATATCTTAAGTCATGATTTCTCCCAATTGTTATTATCCATTTTTTCATTCAAATTCCTGCTGATTTAGGCCTTTTAGGCCAACAGGTTGTTTTTTAAGCGAGAAACCTCTGAATTCAATCAGACTACAAAAGATACCATTATATCTTATGTGTCTTCTCTTTACATTGATGAAGATAGATGAAAGCTCTCTGTTTTATATAAAATGATATGAGTCCATAACACCCTCCCATCTTAAGTCATGATGTCTCCCTCTTGTTATTAACAATTTTTTCATTCAAATTCCTGCTGATTTAGTTTTTTCAAGCCAAAAGGCAGTGTTTTTAATGAGAAACCTCCTGAATTCAATCAGTCTCCATAGGGTGAAGTATGTATCTTTCCGTGACTTTTCTGTATTTTGATGATCATAGATGAACTCTCTCTCTGTTTTACACTTCATGGATTAGAAAACGATATAAATCCATATCACCCAAAGATGTTAAGTCATGATTTCTCCCAAGGTTATGAACAATTTTTTCATTCAAATTCCTGCTTATTTAGACCTTTCTGGCTGACAGGCAATGTTTTCAGAAGGAAACCTCTGAACTCAATCAGACTCCAAAGTATGCAGTATATATCTTTCTGTGACTGATCTTTACTTTGATGAACAGAGATGAAATCTTTCCATGTTTTACACTTCATGGAGTGGAAAAGGAAATAAGTCCTTATCACCGACAGATGTTAAGACATGATTTCTCCAGCTTGTTATTAACCCGTTTTTCATTCAAATCCTTGCTGATGTAGGCCTTTCAAGCCAACAGGCAGAGCTTTTAGTGAGAAACCTCCTGAATTCAATCACATTCCAAAGGGTGCAGTATATATCTTTCTGTGACATCTCTGTACTTTGATGATCATAGATGAAATCTCTCTACGTTTTATAGTTCATGGTGTTGAAAAAGATATAAGTCCATATCACCCACAGATCTTAAGTCATGATTTCTTGCTTTTGTTATTAACCCATTTTATCATTCAAATTCCTGCTGATTTAGGCCTATCAAGCCAACTGTAAGTGTTTTCAGGGAGATACCTTCTGAATTCAATCAGACTCCAAAGTATGCAGTATATACTTTTCTGTGACTTCTCTGTACTTTGGTGATCATAGATGAAATCTCTCCATATTTTCTACTCCATGGAGTAGAAAAGGATATAAGTCCATGTCAACAACAGATATTAATTCTTGATTTATCCCACTTGTTATTAACCCTTTATAAAACAAATTCCTGCTGACTTAGGCCTTTCATGCCAACAGGCCGTTTGTTCAGCGAGAAACCTCCTGAATTCAATGACACACCAAAGGGTTCAGTATATATCTTTCTGTGACTTCTCTGTACTTTGATGAATATAGATGAAATCTCTCTATGTTTTGCACCCTTTTGTCATTCAAATTTCTGCAGATTTAGGCTGTTCAGGCCAAAAGGCAGTGTCTTCAGAGGAAAGCTCCTGAATTCAATCAGACTCAAATGGGTGCAGTATATATCTTCCTGTGAATTCTCTGTAATTTGATGACAATAGATGAAATCTCTCTATGGTTTACACTTCATGGAGTTGAAAATGATGTAAGTCCATATCATCCACAGATCTTAAGTCATGATTTCTCGCTTTTGTTATTAACCCTTTTTATCATTCAAATTCCTGTTGATTTAGGCCTTGTTATTAACACTTTTTTCATTCAAATCCTCATTTTTAAGCCTTTCAGGCAATTAGACCTTGTTTACAAGGAGAAAACTCCTGAATTCAATCAGAATCCAAGGTGCAGTATATATCTTTCTGTGACTTCTCTGTACTTTGGTAATCACATTAGAATTCTCTGTATGTTTTACACTTCATGGAGTAGAAAAGGATATATGTACATATCACCCACTGATCTTAAATCATGATTTCTCGCCCTTGCTATTATCAATTTTTTCATTGAAAATCCTGCTGATTTAGGCTCAAATGGCTAACTGGAAGTGTTTTCAGGTCGAATTTTCTTGAATTCAATCAGACATCAACGTGTGCACTATATATCTTTATGGAAATTCCCTGTACGTTGATGTTTATAGATGAATTCTCTCTCTGTTTTTCACTCCTGGGGTAGAAAACGATACAAGTCCATATTACAAACAGATCTTAAGTCATCATTTCTCCCACTTGTTACTAACACATTTTTATTCAAATACCTACTTATTTAGCCCATTCAAGCAGTGTTCAGATAATCCTCATGAATTCAGTCAGACTACAACAGGTGCTGTATATATCTTTCTGTGACTTCTCTGTATTTGATGATAATAGATGAAATCTATGTTTTACACTTCATGGGGTAGAAAAGGATATAAATCACTATCACCCACAGATCTTAAATCTTGATATCTCCCACTTGTTATTAATCATTCTTTCATTCAAATTCTGCTGATTTAGGCCTTTCAGGCCAACAAGCACTGCTTTCTGTGAGAACTCTCCTGAAGTCAATCAGACTCCAAGGGTGCAGTATATGTATTTATGAAATTTCTCTGTACGTTGATGTTTATAGATGAATCTCTCTCTGTTTTTCTTTTCATGGGGTAGAAAATATATAAGTCCATATCACCCACATATCTTAAGTCACTTCTCCCAATTGTTATTAACCTTTTTTTCATTCAAATTCCTGCTGATTTATGCCCTTAAGGCCAAAAGGCACTGTTTTCAGCGTGAAACCTCCTGAATTCAATCAGACTCCAAACGGTGCAGCATATATCTTTCTGTGACTTCTCTGTATTTGAAGATCATAGATGATATCTCTCTATGTTTTACACTTATGGGGTACTAATGGATATATTCCATATCATACACAGACCTTATGTCATGATTTCTTCTATTTGTTATTAACTCTTTTTTCATTCAAATTAATGCTGATTTAGGCCTTTCAACCAACAGGCAGTGTCTTCAATGAGAAACCTCCTGAATTCAATCACACTCCAAAGGGTGCAGTATATATCTTTATGGAACATCATTGTACGTTGATGTTTATAGATGAAATCTCTCTCTGTTTTACACTTCATGGGGTAGATAAGGATTTATGTCCATGTCCATATCATCCAAAGATCTTAAGTCATGATTTCTCCCACTTGTTATGAACACTTTTTTCATTCTATTATTATTGCTGATTTAGGCCTTTCAGGCCAACTGGAAGTGTGTTTATGGAGAAAATTCCTGAATTCAATTTGACTCAAAGGGTGCAGTATATACATTTCCGTGACTATTCTGTACTTTGATGATAAAAGATGAAATCTCTCTATTTTTTCACTTCATGTAGTAGAAAAGGTTATAAGTCCATATCATTAAAGATCTTAAGTCATGATTTCTCCCGCTTGTTTTTAACAATTTTTTTAATTCAAATTCCTGCTCACTTAGGCCTGTCAGGCCAAAAGGCAGATTTATCAGTGAGAAACCTTCTGAATGCAATCAGACTCCAAAGGATGCAGTATATAACTTTCTGTGACTTCTCTGTATTGATGATCATAGATGAAAAAAATGTTTTAATCTTCATGTAGTAGAAAATGATATAAGTCCATATCACCCACAGATCTAAAGTTATGATTTCTCCCACCTGTTATTAACCCTATTTTCATTCAAATTCCTGCTGATTTATGAGTTTTAGTCCAACAGGAAGTGTTTTCAGGGAGAAACCTACTGAATTCAGTCACACTCCAAAGGGCGCAGTATATATCTTTCTGTGACTTCTCTGAACTTAGATGATAATAGATGAAATATATGTTTTACACTTCATGGTTTAGAAAAGGATCTAAGTCCATATCACCCACAGATCTTAAGTCATGATTATCTCCCACTTGGTATTAACCCTTTTTTCATTCAAATTCTTGCTGATTTCTGCCTTTCAGGCCAAGAGACATTGTTTTCAGCTACAAACCTTCTGAATTCAATCACATTCTAAAGGATGCAGTATATACTTTTAAGGAACTTCCCTGCAAGGTGATGTTTATAGATGAAATCTCTCTGTTTTACATATCATATTGGAGAGAAGGATATAAGTGCATATCACCCACAGATCTTAAGTCAAGAATTCTTGACTTGTTATTATTCCTTATTAAATTCTAATTCCTGCTACTTTAGTCCTTTCATGCCATAAAGCAGTGTATGCAGGGAGAAAATTCCTGAATTCAATCAAACTCCTAAGATTGCGTTGTATAACTTTCTGTGACTTCTCTTTACGTTGATGATCATAGATGAATGAAATCTCTCTATGGTTTACGCTTCATGTAGTAGAAAAGGATATAAAACCGTATCACCCACAGATCTTAAGGCATGATTTCTCCCACTTGGTATTAATCCTTTTTTTTTTCCAATTCCTGCTCATTTAGGCCTTTCAGGCCAGTGTGTAGTTTCTTCAGAGAAACATCCTGAATTCATTCAGACTCCAAAGGTTGCAGTATATATCTATCTGTGACTTCTCTATACTTTGATGATCATAGATAAAATCTACGTTTTACACTGGGGTTGAAAATGATATAAATCCATATCACCCACAAATCTTAAATCTTGATTTCTCCCACTTATTATTAATACTTTTGTCATTCAAAAATGCTGAATTAGGCCTATCAGACCAACAAGCAGTGCTTTCAGTGAGAACCCTCCTGAATTCAATAGACTCCAAAGGGTGCAGTATATATCATTTTGGAAATTCCGTGTACATTGATGTTTATAGATGAATTCTCTCTCTATTTTTTACTTTTTGGGGTAGAATATATATAAGTCCATATCACCCACAGATTTTAAGTCATGATTACTCCCACTTGTTATTACCCCTTTTTCATTCAAATTCCTGCAGATTTAGGCCTTTAAAGCTAAATGGAAGTGTTTTCAGGGAGAAATACCCTGAGTTTAATTAGACTTCAGAGGGTATACTATATATCGTTCTGTGATTTCTCT
Source organism: Uropsilus gracilis (assembly GCA_004024945.1). Lineage (NCBI taxonomy): Eukaryota > Metazoa > Chordata > Mammalia > Eulipotyphla > Talpidae > Uropsilus > Uropsilus gracilis. The sequence continues at coordinate 9,344 of PVHY01020489.1, read as the reverse complement.
ATAATTTCATGATCATAGATGAAATCTCTCTCTGTTTTATACTTGATGTGATTGAAAAGGATATAAGTGCATATCACTTTACAGATTGTAAGTCATTATTTCTCCCACTTGTTATTAACAATTTTTTCATGCAAATTCCTGCTGATTTAGGCTTTCAGGCCATATGGCAGTGTTTACAGTCAGAAAACTGAATTCAATCAGAATCCTAAAATTGCATTTTATGTCTTTCTGTGACTTCTCTTTATTTTGATGATCATACATGAAATCTCTCTATGTATTACACTACCCATGTTAGAAAAGGATATAAGTCCATATCACCCACAGATCTTAAGTCTTGATTTCTCCCACTTGTTATTAATGCTTTTTTCATTCAAATTACTGCTGATTTAGGCTACTCACACTAACATGCAGTTTTTCATGCGAGAAGCCTCCTGAATTCAATCACACTCCAAAGGGTGCAGTATATATTTTCTGTGACTTTTCTGCACTTTGGTGACCGTAGATCAAATATCTCCATATTTTCCATTTCATGGTGTATTAATGGTTATAAGTCCATATAACCCACAGATCTTAAGTCATGATTTATCCTATTTGTTATTAACCCTTTTTTCATTCAAATTCCTGCTGATTTAGGCCTTTCAGGTCAAGGGCTGTGTTTTCACCAAGAAACATTCTGAATTCAATCACACTCCAAACGGTGCAGTATGTAAGTTTATGGAACTTCCCTTACGTTGATGTTTACAGATGAAATCTCTCTATATTTTACAATTCAAGAGGTAGAAAATCATATAAGACCATATCACCCACAGATCTTAAGTAATGATATCTCCCACTTGTTTTTAACCATTTTTACATTCAAATTAATGCTGATTTAGGCTCATCAGGCCAACTGGAAGTGTTTTCAGGGAGAAACTTCCTGAATTCAATTGGACTCCAAAGGGTGCAGTATATATCTTTTTGTGACTTCTCTTTACTTTCATGATCATAGATGAAAGCTCTCTATGTCTTACACTTTATGCGGTACAAGAGGTTATAATCTATATCATCCACTGATGTTAAGTCATGATTTCTCCCACGTGTTATTAACCTTTTATCATTCAAATTCCAGCAAATTTATGCCTTTCAGGCCACAAGGCAGTGTTTTCAGTGAGAAACCTCCTGATCAATCAGACTCTAAAGTGTTCATACATATACATATATATGTATATATATATGTATATGTATTTCTGTGACTTCTCTTTATTTTGCTGACGATACATGAAATCTATCTATGTTTTACACCTCAAGGGAAAGAAAAGGATATAAGTCCATAATACAACAGATCGTAAGTCAAGATTTCTCCCAGTTGTGATTAACAGTTTTTTCATTAAAATTCCTGCTGATTTAGGCCTTTCACGCCAACAGGCAGTGTTTAAAGCGATAAAGCTCCTGAATTCAATCACACTCCAAAGGGTTCTATATATCTTTCTGTGACTTCTCTTTACTTTGATGGTCATAGATGAAATCTCACTATGTATTACACTACATGAGGAGAAAAGGATATACCCATATCACCCACAGATTAAGTCATGATTTCTCCCAGTTTTTATTAACCCTTTTTATATTAAATTCCAGCTGATTTAGATCTTTCAAGCCAACAGGCAGTGTTTGCAGGGAGAAACCTCCTGAATTCAATCAGACTTCATAGGGTGCAGTATATATCTTTATGTGAATTCTCAATACGTTGATGATCATAGATGAAATCTCTCTATGTTTTACACTTCATGGGGTGGAAAACGATATAAGTCCATATCTCCCACAGATCTTAAGTTATGATATCTCCCATGTGTTACTAACCCTTTTTTCATTCAAATTCCTGGTGATTTAGGCCTTTCGGGCCACAGGCAGGGTTTTCAGAGAGAAACCTCCAGAATTCAATCAGACTCCAAAGGTGCAGTATATATCTTTCTGTGTCTTCTCTCTACTTTGGTGATCAAAGATGAAATCTCTTTGTTTTACACTTAATTGGGTAGAAAAGATATAAGTCCATATGATGCACAGATCTTAACTCATCATTTCTCCCAATTGTTATTAAACCTTTTTTCATTCAATTTCCTGCTGATTAAGGCCTTGCAGGCCAACAGGAATTGTCTTCAGTGAGAACCCTCCTGAATTCTATCAGACTCCAAAGGGTGCATTATATATATTTCTGTAAATTCTCTGAACTTTGATGATCATAGATGAAATCTCCCTATGGTTTACACTTCATGGTGTAAGAAAGGATATAAGTCCATATAACCCACACATTCATTCATGATTTCTCCCACTTGTTTTTAACCATTTTTTCATTCAAATTCCTGCTCATTTAGGCCGTTCAGGCCATCAGGAGTGTCTTCAGTGAGAAACCTCCCAAATCAGACTACAAAGGGTGCAGTATATATCTTTCTGTGATTTCTGTACTTTGATGATTATAGATGAAATCTATGTTTTATACTTCATGGGATAGAAAAGTATATAAGTCCACATCACCCACAGATCTTAAGTCATGATTAACTTGTGATTAACACTTTTTTCATTCAAATTACTGCTTATTTTGGCCTCAGGCCGACAGGCAGTGTTTTCAGACAGAAACCTCCTGAACTCAATCAGACCTCAACGGGTGCAGTACATACCTTTCTGTGACTTCTGTGTACTTTCAGGATCATAGATGAAATCTCTCTCTGTTTTTCACTTATTGGGGTAGAATATATTTAAATCCATATCACCCACATATCTTAAGTCATGATTTCTCCCACTTGATATTAAACCGTTTTTCATACAAATTCCTGCTGATTTATTCCTTTCATGCAAACAGGCAGTGTTTTGAGTGAAAAACCTTCTGAATTCAATCACACTCCAAAGGATGTAGTGTATATCTTTCTGTGACTTCTCTGTATTTTGATCATCATATATGAAATCTGTCTGTTTTTCACTTCTTTGGGTAGAAAAGTATATAGTTCCACATCACCCACACATCTTAAGTCATGATTTCTCAAACTTGTTATTAACCCTTTTTCATCCAAATTCCTGCTGATTAAGGTTGTCCAGGCCAAATGGCATTGTTTTCAAGGAGAAACCTCCTGTATTCAATCACTCCAAAGGGTGCAATATATAACTTTCTGTGACTTCTCTGTACTTTGATTATCATAGGTGAAATCTCTCTATGTTTTACACTTTATGGAGTAGAAAATGATATAAAAAATATTACCCACATATCTTAAGTCATGATTTCTACCACATCTTAACACTTTTTTCATTGAAATTCCTCCTGATTTAGGAGGAACCGGCAGTGTTTTCAGTTAGAAACCTCCTGAATTCAGACTCCAAAGGGTGCAGTATATATCTTTCTGTGACTTCTTTGTAGTTTGATGATCATAGATGACATCTCTCTATGTTTTACACATATGTGGTACAAAAGGATGTAGTCCATATCACCCACAGATCTTAATCTGATTTTCCCCACTTGTCATTAAAACTTTTTTTCAAATTCTTGCTGATTTAGGACTTATGGCCCACATTCAGTGTTTTCAGCAAGAAACCTTCCGATTCAATCAGAGTCCAAAGGGTGCAGTGTATATCTTTATGGAAATTCCAGTACGTTGATGTTTAGAGATGAAATCTCTTTATGTTTTATACTTCATGGGGTAGAAAAGGATATAAGTCCATGTCAACCACAGATCTTAATTCATGATATCTTCCAGTTGTTATTAACGCTTTTTTCATTCAAATTCCTGCTTATTAGGATTTTCAGGCCAATAGGCAGTGTTTTCAGTGAGAAACATCCTTAATTCAATCAGAATCCAAATTTTGCTATATGTATATTTCTGTGAATTGTCTGTACTTTGATGATCATAGATGAAATCTCTCTATGTTTTACCATATGGGTAGAGAAGGATATTAGCTCATATCACCCATAGATCTTTAGTCATGATTTCTCCCACTTGTTATTAACACTTTTTTATTCAAATTCCTTCTCATTTAGGCCTTTCAGGCCAATAGGCAGTGTTTTCAGCCAGAAACCTCATGATTTCATCAGAATCCAAAGGGTGCAGTATATATCATTATGGAACTTCCCTGTACGTTGTTGTTTATAGATGAAATCTCTCACTGTTTTAAACGTCATTGCGTAGAAAAGGATATAAGTCCATATAACCCACAGATCTTAAGTCGTGATTTCTCCCACTTGTTATTTACCATTTTTTCATTCAAATTCCTGCTGATATAGGACTTCCAGTCCAACAGGCAGTGTTTTTAGTAAGAAACCTCCATAATTGAATCAGACTCAAAAGTTTGCAGTATATATATATTTGTGAATTCTTTGTAATTTGATGATCATGGATGAAATCTCTCTATGTTTTACACTTCATGTGGTAGTAAGAATATAATTCCAAGTCACGAACAGATTTGAATTCATGATTTTTTCCAATTGTTTTTAATATTATTTCATTCAAATTCCTGCTGATTTAGGCTTTTCAGGCAACAAGAAGTGTTTTCAGAGTGAAAGCTCCTATACACAATTAGACTCCAAAGGGTGCATTATATACCTTTCAGTGAGTTATCTTTACTTTGATGATCATAGATGAAATCTATCGATGTTTTACACTCTTGGGGTAGAGAAGGATATTAGTCCATATCACCCACAGATGTTTAGTCATTATTTCTCCCTCTTGTTATTAACCCCTTTTCTTTCAAATTCCTGCTGATTAGGCCTTTCAGTCAACAGACAGTGTTTTCATCGAGAAACCTACTGAATTCGATCAGACTCCAAATGGTGCAGTATATATCTTTCTGTGACTTCTCTGTTTTTTGATGATCATAGTTGAAAACTCTATATGTTTTACACTTCATCTAGTAGAAAAAACATGATCTCATATCACCCATAGATCTTAAGTCATGATTTCACCCAGTTTTTATTAACACTTTTTTCATTCAAATTCCTGCTGATTTAGGACTTTCAGGCCAACAGGCCAAGTTTTTTATCGAGAAACCTTCTGAATTTAATCACACTCCAAAGTGCGCAGTATATATCTTTCTGTGACTTCTCTGTAGTTTGATGATCATAGGTGAAATCTCTATATGTTTTACACTACACCCGGTAGGGAAGGATATTTGTCCATATCACCCACAGATCTTTAGTCACGATTTCTCCCACTTGTTATTAACCCTTTATTCATTCAAATTCCTGCTGATTTAGGCCTTTCCGGCCAACTGGCAATGTTTTTATGGAGAAACCTTCTGAATTCAGTCAAACTACAAGGGTGCAGTATATATCTTTCTGTGACTTCTCTGTACTTTCATGACTATAGATGAAAACTGTCTATGATATACACATCATGGAGTAGAAAGGGATATAAATCTATATCACCCACAGATCTTAGTTCTGATTTCTCTAAGTTGTGTTTAACTATTTTTTCTTTCAAATTCCTGCTATTTAGGCCTTTCAGTCCAACTGGCTGTGTTGTCAGCGAGAAACATTCTGAATTCAATCATACTACAGGGTGCAGTATATATCTTTCTGTGACTTCTCTGTGCTTTGATAATCATAGATGAAATCTGTGTTTTACACTTCCTGGGGTACAAAAGTATATAAGTCCATATCCCACACAGATCTTAAGTCATGATTTCTCCCACCTGTTATTAACCCTTTTTTCATTCAAATTCCTGCTGACTTAGACCTTTCAGTCCAACAGACACTGTTTTCAGTTAGAAACCTTCTGAATTCAATAACATTCCAAAGGGTGCAGTATGTATCTTTATCGATTTTCCCTTATGTTGACATTTATAGAGGAAATCTCTTCCTGTTTTACACTTCATGGAGTAGATAAGTATATAAGTCCATATCACCCACAGATCTTAAGTCATGACTTCTCCCTCTTGTTATTAAACATTTTTTCATTCAAATTCCAGCTGTTTAAGGCTTTCAGGCCAACAAGCAGTGTTTTCATCAAGAAACCTCCTGAATTCAATCAGAGTCCAAATGTTGCAGTATATATCTTTCTGTGACTTCTCTGTACTTTGATGATCATAGATGAAATCTATCTATCTTTTACACATCATGTGGTAGAAAAGTATGTAAGTCCATAAAGCCAACAATCTTAAATCATGATTTCTCCCACTTGTTACTAACACTTTTGTCATTCAAATTCCTTCTGATTTTGGACCTCAGGCCAACAGGAAGTTTTTTCATTGAGAAACATCCTGAATTCAATCATTCTCCAAAGGGTGCAGTATATACCTTTATGTGTCTTCTCTGTATTTGATGATCATGGATGAAATCGCTCTATGTTTTACATTTTATGGGGTTCAAAAGGATGTAGTCCATATCATCCACAGATCTTAATACATGGTTTCTCCCACTTGTTATTAACACTTTATTCAATCAAATTCCTGCTGATTTAGGCCTTTCAGACCATCAGTCAGTCTATTCAGCGATAAACCTCCTGAATTCAATCAGACTCCAAAGGGTCCAGTATGTATATTTCATGACTTCTTTGTACTTTGATGATCATAGATGAATCTCTCTATATTTTAATCTTCATGTAGTAGAAAAGGATGTAGTGCATATCATCCAAAGATATTAAGTCATGATTTCTCCCACTTGTTATGAACCCTTTTTCTTTCAAACTCCTGCTAATACAGGTCTTTCATAGCAACAGGCAGTGCTTTCAGCTAGACACCTGATTTGAATCACACTCCAAAGGTTGCAGTATATATCTTTATGGAACTCCCTGGACGTTGATGTTTATAGATGATATGTCTCTCTGTTTTACAGTTCATGGGGTAGAAAAAAGATATAAGTCCATATGTCCCACAGATCTTAAGTCATGATGTCTCGCATTTGTTTATAAACATTTTTTCATTCAAATTCTTACTGATTTAGACTTTTCAGGCCAACTGGAAGTGTTTTCAGGGAGAAACCTCCTGAATTCTATTAGACTCCTAGGGTGAAGTACATATTTTTCTGTGACTTCTCTTTACTTTGATGATCAAAGATGAAATCGCTCTATGTTTTACACTTCATGGAGTAAAAAGGGATATAACTCCTTATTACACACAGATCTTAACTCATGATTTCTACCAGTTGTTATTAACACATTTTCATTCAAATTCCTCTTTTTTAGGCCTTTCAGGCAATAAGACAGTGTTTTCAGGGAGAAAACTCCTGAATTCAATCAGACTCCAAAGTGTGCAGTATATTTCTATTTCTGACTACTTTGTGCTTTGGTAATCATAGTAGAAATCTCTGTATGTTTTACACTTCATGGGGCAGAAACAGATATAAATCCATATCACCCACAGATCTTAAGTCATCATTTCTCCCACTTGTTATTAAATTTTTTTTTCTATTTTCTGCTGAGTTAAGCATTTCAGGCCAACAGGCAGTGTCTTCATTGAGAAACCTCCTATCCAATCAGACTCCAAAGGGTGCATTATATATATATTTCTGTGACTTCTCTTTACTTTGATGATCACAAATGAAATTTCTCTATGGTATACAGTTCATGGGGTAGAAAGGATATAATTCCAAATCACCCACAGATATTAAGTCATGATTTCTCCCACTTGTTATTAATACTTTTCCCATTCAATTCTTGAAAATTAATGACTTTCAGGCAATAAGGCAGTGTTTTCAGGCAGAAAACTCGTGAATTCAATTATCCTCCTAAGTTTGCATTATATATCTTTCTGTGACTTCTCTTTACTTTGATGATCATAGATGAAATCTCTCTATGTTTTACACTTCAATGGGTGAAAAGTATATAAGTTCATAGAACCCACAGATCTTAATTCATGATTTCTACCAAACTTTATTAACCCTTTTTTCATTCGAATTCCTGCTGACTTAGGCCTTTCCTGCTATAAGGCAGTGTTTAAAGCGAGAAACCTCCTGAATTCAATCACATCTCATAGGGTGCAATATATATCTTTCGGTGACTTCTCTGTACTTTGTTGATAATAGATGAATTCTCTCTATGTTTTACACTTTATGGGTTAGAAAAGGATATAAGTCCATATCACCCACAAAAGTTATGTCATGAAATCTCCCAGTTGTTATTACACTTTTATCTTTCAAATTCCTCATGATTTAGGATTTTTAGGCTAAATGGCTATGTTTTCAGGTAGAAACCTCTTGAATTCAATCAGACTACAAAGGGTGCCTTATATATCTTTCTTTGACTTCTCTGTACTTTGATGAACATAGATGAAACCCTTGTTTTACACTTCATTGTGTAGGAAAGGATATAAGTACATATAACCCACATATCATAAATCTTGATTTCTCCCTCTTGTTATTAACGCTTTTTTCATTCAAATTCCTTCTGATTTAAGCATTCCACACCAACAGACAATATTTGTTTATTCATTTATGTATTTTTTCTTTTTGACATCGGTGTTGTTTTTTTTTGCCTGTGGAACAGCAGGCTTTGTTGCCTGGGGTACCACAGACTCAAGCAATCCCCAGCCTCAGCTTCCCATGTAGCTGGGATGACAGGCACGTGCCACCATGCCCAGCTATTTTTTTGGGAATAGGTCTCCCTATGGGCCTCAGGCGGGACTCAAACCGCAATTGCTAGGCCCGGCCACTTTATAGGCTGAAGCTTACAGGCAGAAGCAACCTTGATCGTCCAACAGGCAGTGTTTAAAGATTAAAGCTCATGATTTCAATCACACTCCAAAGGGTTCAGCACATATATTTCTGTGACTTCTTTGTACATTGGTTATCATAGATGAAATCTGTCTATATTTTCCACTTCATAGGGTAGAAAATGATATAAGTCCATATCACCCACAGATCTTAAGTCATGATTTCTCCACTTGTTATTAACCCTTTTTTCATCAAATTCCTCCTGAATTAGGATTTTCAGGCTACTAGCAGTGTTTTCAGTTAGAAACCTCCTGAATTCAATCAGACTCCAACGGTGCAGTATATATCTTTCTGTGACTTCTCCCTATTTGATGATCATAGATGAATACTCTCTGGTTTACACTTCATTGCGTAGAAACTGAGACATTTCATTTTGAAGACATGTGGTACCACCCTCTTGCTGAAAGCACTGGTTCCCCTTTTGAAACTTGCTAGGTATTACAGTGGGTTTGACTCAATTCAAAGCTTCTTTTATTCTCATAAGAATTTTATGAAGCCTTCTCACCAAGGGTACCCACACCGGAATTTCCAGGAAGAAATAGAATTTCTTAATGCAATTTTCCCAAATGGAGCAGCATATTGTATGGGACGTATGAATTCTGACTGTTGGTACTTGTATACTTTGGATTTCCCAGAGAGTCGGGTAATCAGTCAGCCAGATCAAACCCTGGAAATTCTG
>PVHY01020488.1:0-25448 GCA_004024945.1 Uropsilus gracilis | reverse complement strand
CCGCCCCCGACCACGGTGGCGCAGCCGATGCTCATGGCCTCCCGGCCCGCGCGCAGCGTGAGCGTCTCGGGCGTGCGTCGGCAGCCGTCCCTGATGGTCAGGGTTTCGATGGCTGAGGGAGGACGAGCGCTGGTCAGGGATGGGCTGGCCCGTGCAGGAGGGCTGAAAGCCGCTGACAAGTCCCGGGGCGGGTGTCGCCCACGGAGGCCTCGGCCGCCAGCCGGAGAACCGAGCGGGGTGGGGGGACGCGCCCGAGATGCCGCAGCGGTGGCCTGGCGCCACCTGTGCTGGCTGCGACGTGGTCTCTCCTGGCAAGCAGCCGAGCTTGCTGAGGGCGTGCGCCTGTGTGTGTGTGCGCACGTGTGTGTCGGGGCAGGCGGGGATGGAAGCCACATAGCCCAGGCCACAGGAGAAGTCACAGGGGCTGTGCGTGGGAGGCGAGCAACAACCCAGCTCCACTTAGAGCCTGACGCGTCTGACCGCTCATTTCAAGAGTTGGAGTCACTGGGCCCTGCCCGGCTGCCTGCGGTGGCCGCCCGCCCGAGGTGGCGCCTGGACGCTGCCGCCCAGCTCCTTAGATGTGCCCAGGGAGGTGACGGGGACGGGTCTGGCCAGCCCTCCTCTCCACTGCTCGTGGGAACGACAAGGGGGCTTGTGTTGCGACTGCGACCTCCGACCTCCGACCTCCACCCTTGTAACGAATCCGTAGCCCAGGACCCGGCTCCGCCACTTTTCTATCACTGGCATTTTCTCTCTCCCTCTCCCCCCTCCCGCTCTTCCTCCCTCCCTCCTTCTGTCTCCCTCTCTCTTCCTCCTTCTCTCCCTTTCTCCCTCTCCCTCCCTCCCTCCCTCCCTCTCTCTCCCTCCCTCTCTCTCCCTCTCTCTTCTTCCCTCTCTCTCTCTCCCTCCCTCCCTCTCTCTCTCCCTTTCTCCCTCTCTCTGTATTCACAACAGTTGATCCTGAAGGTGCCAGTTATGAGGGCAGCAGGACAGTCACCTGAGCCGTCACCAGCGTCACGGTGCCTCCTTCCTTCCGTCTGGCTGTCCGTTTCCTTCCATTGCAGGGGCTCTTCCTCCCCCTCCGTTGCCTCCTCTCTGGCTCCCCCACACCTCGGCTCCGGCCTCCCCACCGGAGAGTTACCCCTTGACCTCCGTCCCCTCGCGCTCTGACCGGCCGTCCTGGAGGACTGGCCTGCTGGGCAGCGCTCACTGCCCGCACATACTGGGGTGGCTGGCGTGGGGAGCGGGAGGAGGGTGGCTCCCATGCAGGGCCCGGTCAGTCCAGGGAGCAGCTGCCCGAGCTGGACCAGCCGGGCCCGCACGCTGGTCACGCAGGCCAGGGGCCGGACGCCCTCGAGCACAGGCCCCCGGACAGTCTCCGGCCTGGTCTGCAGGGCCGTGGCGGAGCCCAGGAGCCCGAAGCCGCGAGGGCGGGAGCCTGGGCGGGCCCCCCGAGGTGCGTGTCCCGGGGTGTCCACGCAGGCCCTGGTCTGCTGGCCCCAAAGGGCTCGTCTCTCCGCTGCGGCCCGTGAGGCCCCCCAGAAACCACCCAGGCAGGGCCGCGCGCGCGGGGCGAGGCCGCTCACCCAGGAAGGGCGTGTCCAGCCGGTGCTGCCCGCTCGTGTCCAGCTCCTCGGCCACGCCCAGGGCCGCGCGCTGCACGCTCTGGAGCAGCAGCGTCAGCCCCCAGGCCACGTCCTCTTCGCTGCCGGCGGTGAGGTTGGTCAGGAGGGGGAAGGAGGCGGCCATTTCCTGCGGGAGACAGCGAGGACGCCGTGGGGGACGGAAGCCGCGGCCGCGCTCGGCTGAGACCGCTCGGGAGTGACCGGAGCGCGGAGGACCGGCGGCCCCTCCCGGTGTGCGCTGGGAGCGGGTCGCTCGGACCGGGTGGTGGTTCCAGCCCCGCCCGAGCCTCGTTCCTCCCGGCTTTACTCCCCAGCCTCCTCCTCCAGCCCGGGCCCTGCCCGCCTGGTCAGCTCGGCCGCTCATGTCCCTTCCCGGCCACCGTCCAGTCGCCACGAGGGGCGCTGCTAGCCCCCAGGGACACACAGAAACGACGTCAGAAAACAGCACAGCCACCGGGTGGGTTCCCAGGCCGCTGGGCTGTGGGTCACTCCCTGGTCAGTGTTCCCAGCAGCCTCCACGGCTCTCAGCGGCCAGGCCCGTTTGCACGGCCGCCAGCCGGAGGGAGGACCCCGTCTCCACCTCTCGCCAGTGTCTGTGGTTCCATGTTTCGCGGTGTGGCCCTGGAAATGAGGCCACCAGCCAAGGAGGGGGCGGGGGGGCGTAGCAGGGCGGGAGGAGCATAAGGGACAGTGGCCAGGGGTCCCACGCGATGCGGTGGCCGGACAGCTCTGGGGCCACCACGACGTAAGGAAAAACATTTAAATAAGAAGGTGCTTAGCCGGGTGTGGTGGTGCATGCCTGTAATCCAAGCGCTGGTAGGCAAGAGGCCTGGGATCGCTTGAGTTCGCAGGTTTGCGACTACCCAGGGCAACAGGGCGAGACCTGGTCTCGAATAAGCAGCCGGGCGCGGTGGCGGGCGCCTGTAATCCAGCTACCTGGGAGGCTGAGGCTGGGGATCGCTTGAGTCCGCGGGGTCGGGACCGCCCCGGGCAACAGAGCGAGACCTGGCCTCAAAAGGGGAAAAAAAACCGTGCTCTCAATACAGACCAAAAAAAAAAGTAAAACCAAATGATGAGCCAATCAGACAAAGCAGCGGTGACGTCATGTGCCCGAGGCGGGAGGGACTGCTTTCAGTTGTCCTCTTACGGGCTGAGGTCAGACGAGTCATCCTGACTACGGTGAGGATGGGAGACACGCACGGGGGCCTGCGCAGCGCTGTGGCCGCGAGGGACTCGGGGGAGGATTCTTACAAGAAGCCCCCGAGCGCCCCTCCCCGGGGTTTGGACACTTATTTGTGCTCTTTCCCCCCAAAAGCGCGTTGGCGCGATGGGGCTGCTTTTAGGGGACACGGAGGGACGCCTGGGAGGTGCTCTTGGAGGCTCTCGCGGCCTTCTGTGTTCGGCTCATGTGACAAGCGACGGTACGCAGGTGACGGCCCCCGGAGACCCTGGTTCAGCCGAGACCGTCCTCTCTGAGAAGCCCCCCGCGTGGTGACGCAGAGCTAAGCCTGGACAAGGTTCACACTAGCGCGAGGGAGGGAGCCCGGACCTTTAGGGAGAAGGTGGCGGCTCCGTGGGCACACTGGTAGGAGAGCCGCACCGCGTCAGCGCAAGTCCAGCTGCTGGGCCTCGGAGAAGCTGCGGGACCCGGCTGAGAGGAGACACGAGAGAGAGAGAGAGAAGCTGGCGGTTGTCCCTTTCCGCACAGGGAGCTGGGCTCCGCGCGCATCTGTCTCTTGGGCCTGGGCTGTGGTTCCCGAGACTGCGCTGTGGTTTAGATCAGCCTGTGCAGCCGTGGACAGTGGCTGTTTCCCGATGGTTCTTCCGAGGACAGAAATACACGGGAAAAATCTGTGGTGGCGACTGCATACCTGAATCGAATACTCGAGCGACACTTGGTGACATCCCACGGATTTAGTCTCTTTGGCGTGTTACCGTTTGTTGCGGCCATGTTGGTTCACCGCCCCGTGCAGGGGTTAAGTGCACAGGGTCACACCTCTTCGGATGGGCCGCCAACACCACCGCAAAGCACCCGCAATCCTCCCCCACAGGCCCTCATCGCCCCTCCCCTCCCCTCTCCCCAGGTGGTCTCAGTTCTATGGTCATGTTTTCTAAGGTGGTTTTTAGCTTAATTTTATCTCAACCCAGGAAAGAAAGGGAACACAGAACAAAATAAAATTTTAAAGGGAGAGCACACGTTGTTCCAAGCACCACAAACTAACCGCCCAGATGGATGAGTGGGTTAAGAAGACAAGGAACTGAAACATGGCGAAGTAGTACTCAGCCCTGAAAAAGGCTGCAAAGAGCAGAATGATTTCTTTTTTCTTTTTTTAATAATGATTTCTATTTATCTCTTAGTTATTATCTGGCATTTTAAAAAGTAGCATTTTAAGTTGGTGCATGCATAAATGAATAAAGTTGGTACACCTGCACTCACCTACTAAAAAGCGTTACGATAGAACTAAGCATATTGTGTCCTCCCAGCGCACAAGCTTTTGATCTAAACTCACCTGGGATTCACAAACGCTCGAAGATGTATTGTTGTTCGGTTGAGAACAATTCAGGTTGGTTTCTAAGAATGGGAAAAAGAAGTCGGGGAGAGAGTGGCTTCTTCACGGCCAGCTACGGCTTGACTTAAAGACATGAACTCAACACCCCCCACCCCCCTCCGCAGATTCTGGCGGTATCGAGTCTCTGAAAGTGAGGCAGAAATAAGTTGTTGGACTCACGATTGCTTCCTTTTGGGCTGCTGGTGGGGCTCTGCCTTTCCAGACTGGGTGTGAGTTGCTGGTAACCGGTAGGCCTGTCACTGGGGCGGTCGTCATCATCACATGTCACATTTGGGGGACAAGGAGTGAAGACGCTTTCGCAAGTGGCGGAGGCTGTTGGAGTGGAGGAGACAGGACTCAGACTGCGGGTCGTGTCCATCTTGGGCGCTGTGGCCAAGACCTTCAGATCCTGGGGCTTAACGCCGTGCAGAGTGAGCTTTGCTTAGAAGGGACGCGGGAGACCGCCTGGCACCGCCAGCTGTCAGTTTGGAGAAAAACTTGCATTTCCGTCAGGGTTGATTAAAATGACGTTGGAGGAGGCATGGACTGGTCCCTTTGGGTAGGACTGCTCAACCCCGGTTCTCCAGGGACGGTCACCTGTTAAAAATGACAGTTCCCAGCCGGGCGTGGTGGCGCGCGCCTGTAATCCAAGTGCTGGGAGGCAAGAGACCAGGGATCGCTTGAGTCTGTGGGTTCGAGATGAGCCCGGGCAGCATAGCGAGACCTGGTCTCGAAAAAGCAGCCGGGTGCCACTGGTCGTGGGCGCCTGTAATCCCAGCTACCTGGGAGGCTGAGGGTGGGGATCGCTTCAGTCCACGGGATCGGGACTACTCTGGGTCCAGGTGTGGGTGTGTGTTTTCCCAAACTCCCCCTGGGTGACAACGCATGCGAGTTTGGGAAGCACCCGTCTTGGCCTGTGGGCTGAAAGGCCTCTCATAAGACCAGCCTGAGACCTCTTGGTTTTCATTCCTTTCTTCTGTGTCCACTTGGCGTGGAGACGAGAGCCAGCCCCTCCCTGCCCACGGCCATGGTTTCCAGTCCCCCAGTCTCAGGTTTGTTGCGAGCAAACTTCTAAAGCTTCAGATGATCTCCAGTGCCACTTCCTTGCCTGAATCGCCCCTCACCACGTCCCCCACCGAACCTGTTTCTCCTCCTCCCGCACGCAAAGCTTTCTCTTTCCTGTCCTTCGTCCAAGTCTCAAGCCCCTATAATGCCACCCCCCGGCCCCCCAGTGTCCTGCCTTACGCCCTGGGTCTGTCTTCCCTCAGGAGGTGACTGTGGTTGGAGGGACCTGCGGCCGCTTCGCACGTGTGAGACATTTCTTTTCTTCTTTTCAAAATTAACTGGAATTTCCTTCTCTTTGATGATGAGACTCTTCATGTGTGAGGTAGAGACAAAAGAAAGAGATTTTGTCCTCTACTCGTTATAAGGTACGAAGCAGAAAACTGAAGAAAAGAGATGTGGCACAACATTCACACAAACTATGTCACTTCCTACCATCTATTGGGATTGTTTTTCTCCTCCTTCCGTTCTCTTCTCCTCTCTCTCTCTCTCTCATCCTTCTTTTTCTCATCCTCTTCCTCTTTCTTTTCCCTCTCCTTTTCACACCCACACATCTTGTCCTTGGAAACCTTCTGAGAGACACAAAATAGAAACTGCATGTTCATTTTTCTTCCAAATGGTAATTCTGAGGAGAAATTACAGAGATGCCCTCCTCAGCTGATGAAGATATGTGAATGTGAATATTGTTCTGTGAGGTCCCTGCATTTCCTGCTGACCAACAGTCTTAAGGATGGTGCCTGAGAGACCCTCTGTCAGGCCTGCCTGAGTCCTCTCAGGCGTTGTGTGGCTGACACAGACCTGTGACGTGTCCTCTCTGCTACTCACGGGAGTAGTTGACCTTGGTGATCACACAGTTTGAAGCTGCCAGGCAGACAAAGTCTCCTCCACAGAAGTTGGTTCCTGTGGAACAAAGTCGCTATTAGGAATGTTGGTTGGGAAGAGTCTTGAGGTAAATAATGTATCTTCTGAGGTATAGAATGGATACTCTGAGGTAAATACTGTAACCTCTATAAGGTTTCAGGGACAGCCTCTCAGTAGACTGAGTTCCTAGTTCACTGATGTTACATTTTTTTCTCACACAAAAGCTCATTTTTTCCTCACACAACTAACTGCTGAGGGCCGAGATGAACTCCATATGGCAGCCAAAGATTCTCAATGATAGAAAACAGATAATAGAAAGACACAGGTTTAGGGTCAGCTGATAGAAAAATTTCAGAATACGATGGGATGGTACCAAAACCACATCTTTCCTACAGAACTGCTCACACATGCTTCCTCTTTAAGTGCAGTCAAAATGCTTGGCTTTCTTAATCACTGTCACAGACTAATCAATTAATTAGTCACAGATCAGTCACTCAATCAATCAATCAATGTCTCTTGTGACCCTATTTCAGAAGGAGCTTCCCCATCCTGTGGGAAACATCTGATTTTCTACATTATGACCAACTTTTGAAGTGGAAGAAAGAGAAATAACAGTAATTGTGTGTGTATTTTGGAAGCACTAAGATAACCATTTACTGGCACTATTTCAATTCATCATTGGGGATGGTAGAACTACTTTTAAGGAATTTTATTGATCAGGAATACGAAATTCAAAGACATGAAGTCATTTGCAAAGGGTTTCTCAGCCAGTAGGTTGCAGGATGAATCTCCTGGACTTTAGGAGAAGATACACCCAAGGCCACTGACATAGCCCACAGTGTACACACACAACAGGACCCGGGCTGTGAGTTCCGCCTCTCATCTCTATACTTCATTTTCCGTTTTATCGTGTCATGCAAACATTTCCCACCCTCTTATGTTTCTGAATAGCTAGAAGCCTATGTATCTTCTGGATCTAATCCAGCCGCACAGCCTCAAGATTTCCCTATTAGTGTGTAACATAATACCCATCTGCAAATAGCCAAAGTGTTTTGTAAATCTATATTCCAGCTAAAATCTACCCATGTTCATTTGATTAAGGCGTTGTCTTTGAGGGGAAGAAAAGGAAATGCACTCAACGAGGCCAGACAGACAGCTATAGTCTGAAAAGTAATGCAAGAATATCATGCATGAGAAGCTCAGCATGACAAGACGCCAACAGGTGTTGAATCGCTTCATCATCAAAATTCCTGAGTAGCAAGAGCTCCAAGGGTGATTCTTTTTATATGAACAGAAATGCTTGACAAAATACGATTTTGTGTTATTTTTCACTAAATAAGATAGGGAAGCGTTCAGCCTCCCCCAGCCCATTTGGCAAGCAGCCATCTCGCTCAAGGTGGCTTTGTGTGCCACAGCGCCTACATAAAAAATAGGTCAAACAATGCCCACGTTGGAAGGCATTTCTTATACCGGAGTTGCTAAATGCTTGGCAGTTGTTCATATCTTTGTTGCCTTTCCTTAAAAGAGTGCTCTAGTGTATTATAATTCCCATTTAAACTTGAGAAGCCACGGAGAGACGCTACGCGGCCCCCAGATCGTCTGTCTGGTTTCTGTGGCAGCAGAGACTCAGCTCATGCCTGGGGCCGTAGATGATCCCTACCAACCCTCATTCTCTGCGCAGTTGCTATTCAGAAAGCTCCCTTACCCCTCTGTGCCCTATTGTCTTCCTCTGACGCAGGTGAGGGACAATGTTTGTCTTACCTCCTAGCGATCGAGGGCTAGAACATTAAACCAACCCCATGGACTCTGTGGAAACACGTTGCTACAGAAACGCAGTGTGTGCTAACGCCTTCCTCCCCCACTGACAAACCTTGGGTGGAGGACTCTTGACTGGCCATCGAGAAGAGACAGCAACAGAATCCTGCAAGAGAAAGAAGAGAGCTTAGACAAAGAGTTGGCCTCCACCAGTGCCGCCCGGGCACTGGCATCTGCCTGGCACTGGTGTTTCGTGCCATCTTGCTCCCTGTCCGTGGAGTTGTGCTGTCTCTTATTTCCCCCAGCAAGGTGTTGAAGTTCAGCTAGGCAAATGCGTGGACTGACAGGATTCCAAGATTCCCACCTTAGCCAATGGCCTTGCGGTTAAAAGAAAGGATTGTGACGGAATTACTGCTGTTTTACATCCTTGTTAGAGTTTGACAGAACAGATTTCCCTACGCTTCCACCACCATCCAGAGTCCTCACGCAGGGTCCGGTGTGCTCCTCCCTGTGCCCGCGTCTCCCCCTCCTCCCCTTGGAGAGTCACAGACCCACAGTCGGCTTTCCAGGGGTGGCTTGTCTTTGTCTGGCTTTTTGTTTGCTTTTTCTATATTCTACTTACAGATGGTGAGATGTTGATGAGGAGAGACCTTAGCATGGGAATTACAATTGGTGATTCCTATGATTAAATGTCCCCACCCTCCAGAAATAAAGGTTCCCTAAAAAGAAAAGCTTGGGAGTCGCTCAAGGGAGAAAGTCAATCATTAGCTATTTTCTTATTTGGTTGGAATTTTCACTGATGTCACCTTTGAATGATGAAGTGTTCTAGACTTAATGTTCCATCAAGAGTGGTAGTGAGTACGTCTGAAGGCTCAATTTTATTTGACTCTCTGCAATGCGTTTTTTCTTTAACCTTTTCCATATGCTCACCTTCATCAGCCCCCCCCCACATACACCCACCACCACCACCACCACCAACAACAACAACACTTCACCAACACCAGTGCCAACAACAAGGGTGTGTGGGTTACATTGAAGGAAAAAACGTACTTGAGGGAAATGTGAGGAGGCAAAGCTTATAACAGCTACATGAAGACTGAACTTCTCACAACTACCTTTCAGGTTGAGCAGTTTATCTGCAGGTTGGCAAGCCAGCTCACACGTTTTTCTACTAGGAGAGAGGATAAACTGCTCCAGCCCTTACTCCTGACGAAACCTAAGGAAATACACGATCCCTGTGTCTCCCTCACTTTTTATCAGAAACTTTGGGGTTTAGGATCCAGTGATAGAAAGCAACACACACTTGTCCCTAACGCAAAGATCATGTGATCATTTTGGGAGAAAAACAAGTAAGCAAAGAGAGGGGGGAAGAAGAAAACTAAGTCAAGCAATAAGTTCATTTTTTCTGAGATTTTTCACTAGAAATAATTTCACTGGAAATATGCCCTCCTGGCCAGTCTTCCTACGATGTATTAAGATACGAGTTTACTATGGACAACATTGACATTGCATAATGATGAAACTTAAGAGTCACTCAAGATGGACGCTGAACATTTCCCCACATTCACAAATGTATCCTCTTTAATGCTATACTCGTACTATCTACTTTAATGTTCACTACTGCATGATGTTATACTAGTACGGCGCATATAGTACTAGTACTATAATGGAGTACTAAAATTCAGCTTCCACTATGGCTTAGACGAGCATCCTAGCAGTGACACTTATGATTTAGCATTGTTTTCAATATTAAAATGAGGGCTGCCATGAACATCTTTGGGCTCCCACCTTTGCTGAGCTGTTGACAGGTTTTCTTTGGAGAAATCCCCAGGAAAGAGAGGGAGGGAGGGAGGGAGGAAGTGGAGGAGGGAGGAAGGGAGGAGGGAGAGAGAAAGAGAGAGTATGCAGACTTTGACTTTCTGAAGAAATACCACAAAACTGCCCTCCAGAATAGCTATTCTATGTTTTCCTTCCCTCAGGAATGAAAACCAGGGACCGTTTCCCGGGGTTCCGCACCAAAGCATATGGTCACTCCAGTCAGGTCACAATGGCTGGAGTTGGCCTTTCCTGGAGGCTGACGGTACTTTCTACATATGTACAGGTGGGTGTTGTGTCCAGTTTTCTACTGGCGTCACTGTCCGCCTGTGACTAGTCTCACTGCCCCACTGTGCTGCCATCACAGCTCCGTCAGCGCGACGCCTGTCACACACGCTTGGAGTGTCAGGAAGCAGGGGTGTTCTTTGCATCTCTTATGCTCTGCTTGAGGGTGAGAAAAACACCCCTGACAGAGCGCCATGTCCTCAGGACCGCACAATGGAGAAAGGCAGCTGCGGCTGAGACGTGGAGCGTCCCCACAGGCTCCAGCAGTCAGCATGGCTGCCACGCTGAGGCCCAGGAAGGCGGGTGTGACCTGGAGCAGTTCCTGGCCCGCCTCCCTGTCTGCGCCCTCCTGACCCTGCCTGCCCTTGCTCCTGCGAGGCGATTCGCGTCATCGTTGCAATGGCACTCATGCACGTGACCTGCGGCCCAGGCCAGTGGCCATCTTTGCCGTTGGTGTCCATGAACCCAGGGGACATGACCGTGCCCAGGGCTTGAGAGGGTGATCCGTGGTCAACGTCTCCCGGAGGGGAGTGCCTGGCTGAGTGGGATGGGGTGGGGGTTGTGCACCCAGCCTGTGCAAACACACACAGACACAGACACAGACACACAGACACACACAAACACACACAGACACAAACATGCACCCAGACACACAAACACACACAGACAGACACATAGATACACACACACACAAAGACACACAGACACATACACACATAGACACACATAAAGACACAGACACAGAATACAGACACACACAGACACAGACACACACAGATACACACACAGATACAGAGACACACACACACATACATACATAAAGATACACAGACACACAGACACACACAGACACACACAGATACACAGACACACAGAGATACACAGACACACTCAGACACACAGGCACACACAGGCACACACAGACACACACAGACACACACAGACACAGGCACACACACAGGCACACACAGACACACAGACATACACAGAGACACACACAGATACACATATAGATACATACAGACACACACACACCCGCGCCCCACCACTGCCCACGTTGCTCCCGAGCCGCGTGTCCCCGGAACCCCGCACATTTGTACCCATCCGGAGCAGTGGCCCTGCTCGGCGGGGCCCGCCGCGGTTTCTTGTCGTGGGGGTGATGGCGGGTCTCTCCCCGGGGCATCACACCATCCACGCCCCAGGGAGGTGAGAGCAGACAGCCGGCTCGTCTTGGGGTATCTTGAGGGGGACCCTGCTCCTGGGGGAAAGCCAGGCCGGGAACGAGTCTGAGAATCTGAGTGGACACCTGCCAGCCGGTCTTCCTTACTGGGTGAGGGCGCCAGGGTCGTCACCTCTGCCCACATGGGAGTGGGGCAGCCGGTGACTGGGCGGGAGGAGGTCTCCCGAGATAAGCTGGTCTTTTATTCAGCCACCAAGTCCCCGCCCAAAGGAGCCTGATCTTCCCCACAGAACCAGTCTTTCAGAAGGTGACTGTGAGGAGGAAGCCCCAGTGGTGACGTCGTGTGTCTTTCTGTTGCCACAACTTGCCACGGGCTGTCAGGGAGAGTGGACCACGCACCTCATTAGAGGAGAGAGCAAATTCTGGAAACCAGAGACATGGAGGAACAACAGCTTTCAGACGCCCCACTGAGAACGGGTTCAGAACAAGCGTGCGGGTTCCCAGAGAAAAGGAACGTCTGGACTTCCAGGTTCCCGGACCCTGGTGCTGCAGTGAGCGTGGGAGGGCAGGGTCTGGGCAGGGAGACCCGGATTAGCGACTTTGCATGTTGCGGGTAGACACCTCGGAGCGGAATTGCTGAGTCACTGGGCGGATCTGTATTTCCCTTTGAGACCCTTTAGACTGTCTTCCGTCGGGCCCAGCCCCGTCCACATGCCCATCCACATGGCCGTCCACATGCCCATCTACAAGTGAAGGGTGCCTTGTCCTCCACATCCTCGCCAACACGTGCCACTGCTTTGTTCTGCCGTGGCCCGTTCTCACGGTGTGAGACAGCATCTCTGTGATGCTGCATCTCCTTGTGATTTGAATTTGCACAGAAACCCGAGTCTCAGCGACCGCAGAGCTGACCGAGGGGCCCAGTGCTGCCTGGGGACACATTTGCACGCGGAGGGGAGCATATCCAAATCTCTTCTCCATGGCCCGTGTCTTCCATTTCCTACTCTAGTCAAAGCTGACATCTCATTTTGTTTTCAAAGGAGAAACAAAAACGGGGAAAAGGTCAGGCGAAATATTATGCCCCAGACGTGAGCGGAGGAAAACAACAACCCCGCCGGTGAGTGGGCGTCAAGGAGAAACAAAGTCTTGGGTAGAGGCCAAGGGGGGCAGGTCTGCTGTGCCCGGGAGCCTCGCCCGCTGCCTGACCAAGAGGCCGTCAGAGGGGAGAGCCCTCCGCTGGCAGTGAGCTCAGGGCCCTCGAAGGGGAGCCGCTTCGGGGAAACCCAGTGAGTCTGTGCTTCCAGGAGCTGGGCCTACAGCAGAGAAGGGGGTTCTAGGTGCTTTGGAGGCCATGAATCTGCAGAGGAGAACCGCGCTGGGTGGCACGAAGACCCCTGTGCAGACTTGCTTGGGTCTGACGCGCCCACCTGGAGCCTAGGCCCGCCTGGAGCTCAGGCCCGTGGCCTGCAGGCTGGACAGACGCCCCCAGAGCCGCCCTGGAGCCTGCAGCCCCACTGTCGGCGAGGACCTAGCAGCATGAGAAGCCAGGGAGGGGTGGCCATGACCTTCAGGGATGATGGGCATGGCGAGAAGACGGGGAGCCCGGTGCCGAGAAGGTGTGTGGGAACGGGCTGGACCGCAGGGAGAACTCGAGCTGGGAAGCAACGTGGGGTGGTCCTCAAGGTGGTCCTTGGCCCAGCTGTCCCTGCCTCTCTTCCCGTCTTTCTCGGGGCTGTGTGTTCATAGGAACTCGGACCTGAGGCTCCTCTCGAGAGATGGAGGTGTGAGGGGCAAGTGGATGGTTTGTAGGTGAGAGATGAGGTGTCAGCTGCACGCACGGCATCTCATCATTGGGTGGAACTTCTGTGGCCAGAAGCCTCAGAGGTGACTCAGCCTGGGGGAGCACTGAGTGCTTTCAGTTCCGACAGACTAACCCGCTCCGGTGCCGTGGGCTGCAGGGCACTGGGGTTTCCGCTCTGAAAGGGTTGGGGTGACAGATGGTTCAGCGGGTGGAGGTTCCCCGTCCCTCGTCCGGGAGACTCATAGTGGGTCACATGATGTGCCACTTACATCAGGAGGCCTGGCGGGGTCTCTTCACATCGCCCTGCTTTACCCAGTGTTGGGGGCGGACTACAAGCGTCTGCCTGTACGACTGGGTTTCTGGCCCGGGGCTCCCGAAGGCTAGTGTTGGGGAGGTGGCAGGAGTCACTGACGTCTGCTGTCATTTCCGCAAGCGCAAGTGACGAGTGCGTGTTGGAATCCCCACCATTTCTGCTTTTGGGTGGGGGTCTTGCCTGCTCACACCTGTTTGTGTCTGGGGGGTGACAGCGGCCATCTTAAGTCCCGTTGCTTCCAAGTTGGAGACTTCCTAGGGCTTCTGTCACCTCCACTGTTGAAACTGTGAGCTCCACGTGTGGGGGCATCTCTGGTATCTGGTTTTGGGGCTCGGCTGGGAGATCTCCTCAGGGGCTCCCACCCGCTCTCGCTTTCCAAGATCGGTGTGTTTCTAAAAGCAGTTTATTTTGGAAAAAAAAATGCTGACTGACCTGAAAGCTTAAAGCTGTACAGGGCTGTTCATACACAGGGCTGTAAAACTGAGGGGTGCCTGCCCCCCTGGGTGCCCTTGTCTTCCGCTTAGGAGTGCAGATTTCAAGGAGGATGTGCTACAGCGTGAGAATGGCCTTGATTAGAAGTTCCTTTCAGAAAGACACGAGGGGGAGGAAGAAGGAAAAGAGGTTCTTTCTTTGTAATGTGGTAATTCAGGAGCTGTTCCTGGAAGGCGGGAAGACAGAAATAAGGATCTCTAAAGAGGGTGGGAACAAAGGAAGGGATTTTCTGCCATTTGTGGGAGCATTTTGGGCAGGGACTCTGGAGGATGAAGATGTGAGCCATGTGAGCTCGGCCGTGTGGCCAAGGCCTGGGACCTGCAGCCTTTGTCTGGCCCAGGCTAGGAGCATGTGTGTTACAGGAAGTTAAGGAGTTTGCAGATTTGAACTCCAGGTTGGAGTTTGTCTTGCTGAGTCTGACGTGTCTGGGAGAGGCCGTGCGAAAGTCAGGCCTGAACTTTGCTGGTTCCAGTACTATGGAGCATCAGTCTACTACCTGGAGGAGGGCAAGGAGAAGACGGCATGGAAGAGTTGGAGCAGCCAAAGGAGCAGCCAAGGGAAGATGTCTTTGAGCACGTGGAGATGAACTCTGACTGACTGATGGTGAGGTGATCAGGACTGTGAGACCGAGGGTTTTTGGACAATCTGGGAGAGGACTTTGGACAATGTTGAGAAAGGTTTTGAACACTGTTAATTTGGAGTTTTACTTACATGTTTCTTTTGCAGAAATTAGGAAATCACTTTGCTAGAAATAAATTAGTCTGCACTCAGAGTCTTGCTTTGGCTTGGGAATATGGTGAGAGGCTGGGGATGGTGGAAAGAATCCACGGAAGTTTAAAAGAGGGTAAATTGAGACAAACTTGCCTAAAGTTTAAACTGTTTCTAAGTTTTTCTTTTTTAGGTCTGAGAGAAGGGGAGAGAGCTGAGAGAAGCTGGTAGCTGATTTTTGCATGCCAGTAGTAGGTGGACAGTGAAAATGCCCATTAGTGTCTTGAGTCTGCTTCCCAGGGAGAAGCAGGCAGAGGTGTCTTAAGTTCAAGTCAAAAAGTTTTTCTTTTCATCTGATTTCAAAACCACGCAGTCAACATTCATCTACTTACAGTTTGTTTCCTGGTCTTCATTCCTGGGCGTAGGTGTCTCCAGGGCACGTGGGTCATAGTCCTTCAGCCTGAAAAGCCTCCCTCGTATTCCTTGAAGTTCTGCTGCTGATCACATCAGCTTTGCTTTTTGAAGCCCTATCAGCCCCTCTTCAGCGTTTCAAGGGACCATCTTTTGCTCAGAGAACTTGACTGCCAGGGTTTCTCCATGAAACCCGTTGGAGACCATCACTACTTGCTTCCAGCGTTTTTTTCTGAAGAGCTACTAGAGCATGGTAGCTCCAAGGAAAGCAACTGTCCTTCTCTGGAGATGTGCAGTTCCTCTTTCAGATTTCACCATTTGTGCACACACTGCATTCTCCCTTCACATGCTCCTTACTCCCCTCCAGCTCTTGTTTACACGCTCCGGGACCCGATGTCTCTGGTCTGCCCCTATTGATGGACATGATTAGGATGGAGGCCCCTCTCCCGCACTGTGCACATCTAGCGCTCGCTTCTCCTGTGCTGAATCTTGTTCACACCTGCGAGCGGCGCTTAACTAGGCCGCTTCCTCCACATCGTGCGTTGTGACAGTTATGAAACTAATACGGCCTATACCTTGACTGTATTATAATGAGCATCATAGATACCGATACATACCTTAGGACACAGTACTTGCTCTCAGGGTTTGACTCTTCTAGGACTTTAGTGGGAACCCAGGTATTCATTTGGTTTTTTCCACTATTTCCTAAGCTGGGTCATGCTGCTTCAGGCGTATCCAAAAGCTGGTCTGACGCTTCTGCATTACTCTTCAGCTCTCAGCAGCTCTTCTAGGCTCCTCCTCCGTCTTGCCCATCCATACACAACTTAGTGGAAGCTACTTAAGGACCTGAACCATTTTTTGGCAGGCTTTGGTGGAGGGTGGGGGGGGAGAGTGGGCTGCTACTTTGTTCATGACTCTTTCCTATCGAAGATCCTTGGACGTATTTCAGGGTTAGGATGCGTTTTCTCTCCTGAGCCCTGGAATCACCTACTTCTCCAAAGAGCCTTTATTATTTTTTCAGGGAGGTGTTTCAGAAACCAACACCTGGCAGTCAGGTATTCTCAGTGCTCCTGCCCTACCCCAGCGTCCAAGCTGACAGGCCTGGGGAATACACTAACGTGTACTATTCTCTGTAATAGACACACACATCTACTTCTGCGTTCACCCCTCCACCAAAACCATCAACTCACACTGCTAATGGAGTTCCACTCCAACACCAGTGTTCATTCTGCACTGCTCATTCATCATGTCCGAGCACCAAATGCTGGTACTCCAGTTCAACATTCTGCATGCTTAATTGTCCACCCCTTGCCTACAATAGCTTCAGAACTGCTAATCCACACCGTTACGAGAAACAGTACTTTCAACTGGAGGAGAGGCTACACAGACAGTTCTTTTGTGTTGGCCCTGATGGTATATGATCAATACAGTTTCCCAAGTAAATTTGGTTGCCTTCACTGAGGTAGTGCTATTCATTTAGAATGGTCTGTTCTATCCCATCTTGTGTTTCCTCTGATCAATTTCTGTCTAACCTATGGTGATCCTTACTCCCTATGGCTCACAGCTCCATAGGTTTTGGCAATTGTACACAGCTGTGTATCCAACAATCCATCAATAGTCTTCCTATAACAAGCCCATCAATACCAGATTCATTTCTGCTGGCCCTGTGCAGTCACCGTTCTCTTTTCCCCTAAAAACCACTCATTTGCCTTTTACACTGTTATACAATACAATCATATGATAAACGCCCCCCCCCATTTCTTTCACTTAGCAAAATAAATCTGATTTAAATTGAGGTAAAACTTACATATGATGCAATGCACACATCTAAGATGGCTAATGTACCCTGAAAAATGCATACACCTAATCACCTAGTTTTCAATATCTAGAACATTCTCTGCACCCCCCCCAAGAACCTTCACATCCCTTCTCAATCAATTCCTGCTCTTGCTTACATTTATGTGCTCACTATACTTTCTACCCCAAACTTAGAGAATGGATGTTTCTAAAGAAGTGCGGAGCATTTATGAAACCTCTTACTAAAATCAGCAGCCTCCGTATTGCACTCAGCTGGACAGACATGAACTGAACACCGCCTCACAAACCAACCAGAAAACAACTCTGGCTTTGACCAGAGGTTACTTTTAATTCCAAAACAGAAGCCAAGGAGTAGCAGACCAGAGTGGGCCCTGCAAGCCAGCGATCTGGGAGTCCACGTCACTGGGATGATGCAGTCACGCTGTGGCAAATAGCTTCTCTAAGCTGGGCAATGAAGAGAATGGGTGAGATGTCAGGATGCAGGAGAGGGAAGCAGTCACATGGCGTTTCCTCCAGTGAGGACCTCCTCGCCAAGAGCCGTAAAGTGGGCCCCATCTCTCTGGGCTTTAGGGAAATCGCAACAGATTATTCCAGTATTTCTTTCTGACACCTTGAACCTTCTTCTCTTTTGGTAAATAAACGGGAGAATGGACACTGGGGAAGAACCTCAACGTAAGTGCTGTTACCGGATAGAAAGATAAAATTCAACACCGGAAAGTCTTGGCAAAAGTTTTAGAATAAAGACAGATGGTAAATATGACCTAACTTCTACCACAATAAATCAACTCAGAAGATATTCAGAAATGCCTCTTTACTATATACGTGCAATCGTATTTTGGGAGTAAATGATCACACGGAACTCTGGGACATAATTCATGGTTTATTTTAGTGTATAGTTACATATACAAATACTTGTGCTAAAGCAAAAACTTCAAATTAATGAGTGGCCCAACCAAAGGCAGAGACCCTGATATAGGTAATCCCGCACTCAAAACATTTTTCTACTCTCCAGCCCCAATGTAGACTATTGGGGGGGTGAGGGCTGAGAAACCATCGCATTGATCAGGGCTCCCCTCGTGCGTGTTCTTCCATTTCAACAAATGCAAGAATCGCTGAAAGACTTTCCAGTGTTAGAAGGTCGACAGCGCTGCACCCAGAGAGCTGACTCTGCTGATCTGAGTGGATCATAGTGGCGTCTTTCTTTATACCGGAACACCTATTCGCAGCGAGGGCTCGCAGCTTCCTAAGGAATGTGGAGGAATGGAAATCCTTCCAGTGCCGACCACATTTACAGGGGCATGTTTCTCAGGAATAAAGCTTCACATCTCTTGAAATCTGAGAAAACGTTCAAGGTTTCCCCACAGCAATTACAGTCAGACTCTCTCACCGTCGTTCGCTCAGTAACAAATGCTTAATGTGTTTCCCACGCTTGGGGTGCCTCCGGAGTGACTGCTCCTGAGTGTCCTTCTGTGTCCCTCCTGGCTTTCGCGTTCTGATGATACTCAGGTTCCCTTGGTGCGGACGGTCACAGGACTCCCTAGAGAGAGCATTGAAGGTCTTTCTACAGCCACCAGATTCCTCCTGCTTCTTCCTAACAGACAATTACTGTGCACACGTGGGTGGGTTTGAGCTGGACGTTTACACCAGCTTGTTCCACAAGGCTTTTCTCCAAGATGAGTCACTGGATGCTGCTTCCTACTGACCATGCTGAAGGGGGGGGCGTGCGGAAAGCCTCTGCAATGAACCTCCCGGCAAGCGTCCTCTGGGTACAGCAGTCTCTGTCTTCTGCATATATCATTTGCCACTCTCCCACATATCACAGCGGGGTGGGTCTGTGTGACCAGCACCGCCTGGAATAAGTGATGTCTTCCTGTCACACAGCTACTTAGCGGGGCAGGATGCTCTGCCCGGTGAGGAGATGGAAGCTCCTTGCCAACATTGGCACTAGCTTGCCCAGACATGGAGTGAACATGTTGGAAGTGCCCTCCACAGAGAAAGCTCAGAGGAGCGCAGCGCCTGTGACGTTCTGACTGTAGCCTCAGGACCTAGCCTGAGCCAGAACTAGACTGGTAAGCTGCTTCCGAATGCTGACCTGCAGAAGCGATGAGACAGTTAGTGTGGTTGTTCGAAACTACTGTTCTGGAGGAAAATGTATTATGCAGCAACAGAGCTCATACGGCAGCTGCGATTACAAGTTGTCTGAAAAATAAGGAAGCGATCAATGTTACCACCGTCGTTATGCTCATATCCACCTGTTATGTATTCTTTTGTGCACCGAGAGGTAAGAGTTAGTGGTGAAAGATTTTCCACACTGATTACACTCGTAGGGTTTTTCTCCAGTGTGTGTTCTCACGTGTTTCTTCACAGCCGAGAGGTTATTGAAAGCTTTCCCGCAATTACTGCATTCATAGGGTTTCTCTCCAGTGTGAATTCTCTTGTGCACAGTAAGAGAAAAGCTACTGCTGAAGGACTTTCCACACTGGTTGCACTCGTAGGGCTTTTCTCCAGTATGAGTTCTCATATGCTGTGTCAGATACGAGCTCTTCCTGAAGGTTTTCCCGCAGTCGTGGCACTCGTACGGCTTCTCTCCCGTGTGGATGCTATTGTGGCCAGTCAGGGAGGACCTCGTGCTGAAGGCCTTCCCACACTGAGTGCATTCATGGTGGTTCTCTCGCGTGTGAATCCTCTTGTGACTTTTGAGGTTACAACTCGTACGGAAGACGTGGAAACACTGGTTACACTCGTAAGGTTTCTCTCCGGTGTGGATTCTCACGTGCAGTCTGAGGGAGGAGGGGTCGTTGAAGGCTTTCCCACAGTCGTTGCATTCATAGGGCTTCTCCCCATTGTGTATCCGCTTGTGAATAGTCAGGTACGACCTACTGCTGAAGGACTTGCCACACTGGTTACAGTCGTAGGGCTTTTCTCCAGTATGAGTTCTCTTGTGCTGGGTAAGGTTAGATTTTGTGCTGAAGACTTTAAAGCACTGATTACATTCGTTGAGTTTCACTCCAAGATGATTCCTTTCCTGTTGAGTAAGAGATCACTGATGACTATCACCTCTAACACCTTCAGTGTTTAGAGCTGTAACATGGACGCGCTCCTGAACCGCCACGTTACGATAATAGGCGCTCCATTCGCCACACTTGCAGGAGCCTTCCGCCAGTCTGACCTCACACATTTAAGGAGAGGTGTGGCCTCTCCTGGCCTGCTTGGCCACAGGGCCTTGGCCTATTCCGAGAGCGTCTTCTAATGATTTTAAGATCACTGTACGTTCGAAACAAAGTCAACTTCCAGGTCACCTCTAGGGGAATATTCACTTGTGGAAACACAGCTT
The DNA here is from genome assembly GCA_004024945.1 of Uropsilus gracilis. Lineage (NCBI taxonomy): Eukaryota > Metazoa > Chordata > Mammalia > Eulipotyphla > Talpidae > Uropsilus > Uropsilus gracilis. The sequence continues at coordinate 5,442 of PVHY01020488.1, read as the reverse complement.
TTAACGCCTGTCTTTCCTCCAAGTTTACGGCAGCTCCACCGTGACCTCCTGAAGCAACATTTCGCATGTGTGGCTACTACTTTGCTCTGTTAGTCTCTGGATCAGTTTGTGGCTTTTCTAACTGAGGAATTTTCCTACTTTAAACCCCAGAAGTCACCCTGCTCTAAACCCCACGTCAGTCTTACCGCTTTCACACCCTTGGAGGGGTCTCTCCTGAAAACATGCTTCTTAGGAGTTATCCATTTGACTTTAATTAGAGTTTCCAAATCTGAAACAAATTAAAAGTACAGATAAATTGATGGAGCAAAAATACAGCAAAGACCACCCCTGGCTCTAAGGAGTGAGGTTTTTTGGAGAAAGTTACCAGGTGGACACTGTAGTCACTACGAACATACTCTAGGAGGATTAAAATTGGCTAGAGGGTTACAAAGGAAAGAATTCAGCAGAACGCAAAGCTGACAGGGGAAAGAGCACAGCACACAGAGAACGTGCATTCAAAAAGGATGAGATGCATCTTTTTCCTGCTCAACTGAGACCAAAGTAAAACATGAGATGCTGAGCAGAATGGTAAAGAGAAAAGGAGGAGGGTAGACAAGGAAGTCAGACCAAACGCCCTTGGCCATCTGTCCAAGAATAGGGACAGCTTGCAATGGTCCCTTATTGGCATTTCCCCAAGTAACACTCCCGCGTGGCCAGATTCACTGGCCAGAGTTACTCCTCTCAAGGACCTTAAGCAGCTACTCACCTGGACAAGTGTCTGGGAGACTCCCTCCCTCCTCTGCCATCCTGTCCCCTTGTTCCAGCCGGGAGAGCAGACTGGGTTTCTTAACACGGTACCCTAGTTCACAGAGGAAAAGACACGTTGTGGTGCAGCTGTGCAGGCGACAAATGAAACCGAAGCCAACAACTCTGTAGATGGGCAAGTATGAGTCTGGAGCACAGGACTAACTGCGCCTAAATTCTAGCGACCACGTTAATTCTCAAGGAACAAATACACAAGTGTCCTCACAAAACATCGGGGTGACGGGGTATAAATAGTCCCTAATCCCATGGTCAAATATAAATACACTCTCATGAGTCCTAACACTTTTCGCCATGTAGAATACAAAGCTGAGGTACAGGAAAGATGCTCCTCTTGGGGGAAGCCTTAGATAGCAATTCTGTGAGGGCAGAGATGATGCCTATCCCACTGAACACTGAGTCACTGAGCCCGGCACAAACCCGGGCACAGAAGTGCTTATGAGAGATTCCTCATTGCCTGAGCAATCAGAGACACTTCATAAACAGCAACAACACAGAACACCAAAAGCACATTCCTCTCAAGTGCACGTGGAGCTTTTTCAAGGAAAAACCCTCTAGGTTGGGACAAGTCACAAGACAGACTGAAATCACTCAAGCATTTGCTTTGAAATCACTACCTAGACAGAACGTAGAAATCAGCCAGAGAAAGCTAGAGACGTATTTCACAAATACGTGGATCCTCAACAACACACTCCTGAAAAACTGTCAGATCCATGTGAGCTCAAAGGAGAAATTAAAAAAGCACATGAAAAATGAAAGTAAGATACAAACTACGAGACTTGATGGCACAACAGAGCGGTGCTACGAGGCCAGTTTCTAGACATTTTAGTCTCCCTCAGGGGACAACCAGTCTCAAACACCACTCTACACTCCACTCAGAGGACAGAGAAAGAAAAGCAGATTGGAAGTTAATGAGGTGGGAATCAAAAAGGCAGCCTGAGAGACCAGTAACGAACTCACAGCCCATGAATGAAGACAAGCTAAGCAATTAAAACCAAAGATCGAAGGATTTGAATCGATGTTCCCTGCAGGAAATACAGAACAGCCAACACAGTCCTTTGGGAAATTCAAGTCAATGTAACGAGATGCCGCTTAACACCTCCGAGGATGAACACAACCAGAAACCACGTCGGGGAGGCTGTGACGCAACGCATGCTGGAGACGGAAATGCGCAGCGGTTTTGCGGGGGCAGGAAGTAGGTCGGCAGTCCCTCAGTTAAGACGCAGCACTGTCAGCACCTAACGCTCCGCTCCCAGACCTACGCAGGAGAACTGAAGACAGGTGCCAAGCTGCACGCCAACACGCCAGCAGTGTCCTGTAAACAGGAAGCGGAAACCATCCCGATGTCCGTCAACGGCGGACAGACAGACTGAACGCGGTCAGCGCCAGACAGCAGCTTTCGGTGGCAAGAAAGCAGCCATGCCTGACACACGTGACGACACAGCCACACGGTTCCCGAAGCTGGACCCGGACCTGCCACGGGCACGTTCCGAGCAGGACCCCGGAGACAGAACTGGCGTGGCTGCCAGGCGTGGCTGCCAGGCGTGGCTGCCAGGCGGGGCAGCGGGGAGGGGGCAGCGGGGAGGGGGGCCACGCCGGAGAGTTCGCGCTGACGCCGCCCATCACGGCACGGCACTGCCTGCACCGCGGGGCTCTGCGCGGCGGGAACAGCCCCGCGGGCGATGAGGCGCAGCAGCGGCGTCTGCAGCGGCCACACGGGCACAGGGCGGCCGGGCTTACCCAGCGAGGCCAGGGTCCGGCAGTTCTCCAGCATCACGTCTCGGTACAGCGTCCTCTGGGCGGGGGCCAGCAGCGCCCACTCCTCCCGCGTGAACTCCACGGCCACGTCCTCGAAGGTCACCGAATCCTAGGCCATTAGACACGGCGACTCAGAGGGGCCTGGCCAGGGCCCGCAGCGGGCGGGGAGGGCGCGGCGGGCGGGTCCGAGCTCGGCCCCCGCGGCCTGCGCTCAGCCTCGCTGCGGGCTCCTGCACGCAGGTCGGAGACCCTGGAACACGGTGATGTCCCTCCCCGCGAGGCCTGAGGTCCCGCCGTGTCATCCCCCGGCTCCACAACCGAGCCGTCCCAGGATGCTGTTGGCGCTAGCGGCTGCCCGGCGAGGGGCTAGGACTGCCCGGTGGCCGCCCAAGAGCTCAGGCCACGGTCTTTCCTCCCCGCAAGCCTGCAGCCTCTCGGGATGCCAGCGTGACCCTGGGGACGTGCACAGAGCTGTAAAAGCCGTCACGACTGTGACCGGGACGTGTCCGGGCAGCCCCAACCCCGCGAGGCCCGAAGCCCCGGACGAGCTGCGGGTTCCAGTCACGCGAAGGTCACCCCGCTCACCTGCAGCCAGCGTGTCAGGAGGCCGTGGTCCAGCCCCTCCTGCTCCGCACGCCCGGGCCGCGGGGAGGCTGGGCAGAGGGAGGACGGAGCTGCGGAAGGACAAGAGTCGCCAGAGGCCCGTGTGCTCGCCACGCTCCCGCTCCCGCAGACCGGGGCGTCTCCCACCACCCGTGACGCGCGCACGCAGACCCCAGGCCCCTGGAGAGCCGGCTTCACAGCAGCCAGAGAACTGGCCCAAGGATCCGATGCCCCCAGGGAGCGGGTGGCTGCTCTCACACTGCAGACAGCACAGCAGGGCTGGGGGCGTCGCGGCGGCTCCCAGAGCCTGCAACCCGCCCTCCGAGCGCCAGGCCGCTCGCCGAGAGGCTGCGCGCCTTCCTCCGTTGTCTCCCCTCCCGCCACTCTGGCCTGCGGAGGAACAACCCGGGAGCCGCAGTCCCTACACAGCAGGCCCCTCTCCCGAACCTGTGCTGACGTGCAGACGCCCCGGGAGCCCGGCCTCTGGGACCCCGCAACGTACCGTAAGTGGGGGACAGAACGACGGCCGCCATCCCGTGATGGTGCGCGGCTTCTCCGGGTGACGAGGCGGCGCGGGGGCGCGGGCCCGCCGGCTGGCCCCACAGCGGCCCCGGTCAGGGCTCTGGAAGAGACGGGAGGGAGGAGGCTCCACCACCGCCCTCGGAGGACGGGCCTGGGACGCAGCCTCCGGCAGCGGCCGCCCCCCCCCGCTGGCCCCTGTGGCTAAGGGCTCTGAGAGCCTGGCCGAGGCGCGGCCCTGGAGACGGGAAGCTGCAGGTCGGCACACGCTGAGCTGGGCGGCCGCGGGGCTCCGGAGGAGCCGGACGGGAGGGCTGGTGCAGCCACGCTGGGAGGGAGGCCGGCAGGGAGGCGGAGGGGCTGCGCTGCTGGCCCCGCTGGCCCCGCTGGCCCGGAGACGGAGGCAGGAGCCAGGGCCTCAGCAGCCCCCGCAGCTGGAAGGGCCGGCACGTCTCCCGCGTCTCCAGGGAAGGCGGCCCGGCCACCACCTAGGGTGTCCGGCTCCCCCCGGCACCGCAGCCTTCGTGCTGCCTCCCTTCCCGGAGCTCGTGCCCACATCGCAGCAGCCCAAGGGCATGCCCAGCCTCTCTGGCACGCGGCCGAGCCCCGGCTGCGGGGCCCGGGCGGAGCGGCGGAGACACGAGGGGCTCCGGTGGTCCCACCGACGGCTCCGGAACGGCGACGGGGCCAGGGACGGCTCGAGACACCGGGACCCGACGCCCGGCAGGCTGGGAGGAGCGGCTGGGGGGCCGAGGGGGTGAGGTCTCAGGCTCCAGGGGGGCAGGGGCAGGAGCCGGGAGCTCAGAAGCCGCTGTCACTGGCAGAGGCCACCTGCGAGCACGTGCGGCTCCGTCCTGTCAGCTCCCACCCGCTGGGTTCTCGGCTTCCGTCCCGTCCCACAGCCTGCCCAGGGGGCCTTCACCTCAGTCGTCGGCATCCTCCTTGTCCTCCTCCCCCCGAGGCTGCACAGGGCTCAGCGCACAGGCTGCTGCGCCCCCTCCCCGTCCTGGATGTCTGGAAACAGCTGCGCCCCATCTGGAGCTGGTGGGGAGCTGCTCCACCCCCCCCCCCCGCCGGCACCTCTGCGACACTGGCCGAGACCCGTTCTCCTCCCTGCACGCTCTGACAGGAGGCCGGACCCACTCGGGGCCCCACCTGGGGGCCCCGGGCCTCAAGCGGAGCTCGTGCTCTTGGCAGCAGCCGTGAGCCCCAAGGTGCCCCCCCCCCCGAGCCTGGCGCTGCTCCGGATGTGGCCCCGTACCTGCAGCGCAGCCCTTCTGGCCCCCTGCACCCACCCCCACGCGAATCTTCCCTCTGCAGAGAGCCTTGGGGTCCCCGAGCAGCCCTGGGCCAGGCTCCCTCGCCTCGCCTCTCCGAGACCGCGTTCTGCTCCCGCGTTCTGCTCCCGCCATGCGGCTCACATGCCAAGACCGGGCGCCCGTGGCTCAGGCCCCGCCCCGCCCCCCCCAAGTCCCTTCCCGCTGACGCTGGGACAGACCAGCCTCCTCCCACCGGCCTGCTCAGCCCCCCGCCCCCGGGGCTGGCGCACGCCTCTCCCATCCGTCGGAGGCCCCGGGCGCTCGGGCTACGGGGCTGCCCCACGTTTCCCTCGGGCCACAGGGAGACGCCGTCCATCCCCCCTCCAGCCTAGCCGCGCTGCTCCAGCTTCAGCTCTTACGCCCACACCCGTCCCGAGGCCGAGGCCTCTGGGCCAGCTCCCCCAGCCACGCCTGGCTCTGCCTACTGTCTGAACCCCCCCCC
>PVHY01020487.1:0-25381 GCA_004024945.1 Uropsilus gracilis | reverse complement strand
CCTCCCTCCCTCCCCCATTTAGAATGGCAGCTTGTTTAGTTTCATGTTTGTAATAATAAGCATCACTGTGATAGATACATAGTTCATGTGCTCTAGAATAACCTGTTCTACAGTTTTAAATACTTATATGGAAAGGAAAGAATTGAACTTGCTATCATTTCAATTTTTTAGATATACGCCTGTGGGGCGTTCCTTTTTCTCAGCTCCGGAAGGATATGACCACCCTCTGGGAGGGGGCAGGGAAGTATGGTTTGGATTCCATCAATCTGTTCGACCTGCCATGTGGAAAATGATGCTTAATATTGATGGTAAGGGAACTAAAGTCATATTCTGTATGGGAGAATTGATTGCTATATGAAATTTGTGTCTACTTTGCATATAATTATTTGTACTGGGATTTTGAAGTAATATTGGGACATATATTAAGACAAACTGGAAAAAACCTTTATATTTTTATTATTTTCACTTAGAAAGCCTTTATACACCCTTATCCTGGAATGGTACTAAACATGAAGTAAACATGTGAAAAGAAATATTAAGGCCAAAACTCTTGACATGGTGATCATTTGAGCAATCATGTATTAACTCACTTTATCCTTTAACATTCATTGTGAAATACTTATCTTAAAGATAAAGTATGGTGGTCACGGTAATCCCAAACATTTTGGCTACCGCTAATGCTTAATGTGGCTGCTAGTTGCAGTCTCATTTTTATTTGTTTTTGATTTTTTTTTTAAATAACTAAAATGTGAGTACATATATAAGTAGCATGAACAATATGATAAGTCATATATGTGGTCACTTTCCAAATTATCAGGACTTTTTTGCCTTAACTACCTATATATTTTTTTCTTCAAGTCAAATCCCAGATGGAATGTATTTTGTCTCTACTACTTTAACATCTGCCTCTGAAAATATGGATGTTTTCTTAGACAGCTACAAAGCATTTTTATATATAATACTCCATTTACTTGGAGCCTCTTAATACCTGTACATAATGTAATACCTGTACATACTCATATTTCCTAGATTGTCTCTAATATGTCCTTTTATATTTAGGTAGTTCTAATCAGGATTCAAACAAGATCCACACATCACATTTGGCTATTATGCCTTATGTTAAGTCTAGTAGTCCCATTTCCTTCCCTCTTATTTAATTTTTCTCTTTTTCTCCTTTTTAAATACTGTTGACTTGTTGCAGAATCTCTTTCACTTGTCCTGTACAATATACAAAAACTTGGATTTGTCTTTTGTTTTCCTGTGGAGTCACTGCCTTATTTCCTGATAATAAAAGTTAATCCTAGAACTTGATTCAAATTTGGTTTGACATCATGATGCGTCATATCTGCCAGGCACGGTGGCTCGTGCCTGTAAGCTTCAGCCTATGAAGCGGCTGGGACTAGGGATCATGGTTCAAGTCCTGCTTGGGGCAACCCAGCAAGACCTAGTCCCAAAAAATAGCTGGACGTGGTGGCACACGCCTGTAATCCCAGCTACCTGGGAAGCTGAGGCTGGGGATTGCTTGAGTCCATGGTGCCCTGGGCAAAGTGAGCCTGCGGTTCCATGAGCAAAAATAGTGAGACTTAGTCTCAAAACAAAACAAAACAAAACAAAAAAAACCAACAACAACAACAAAATGATGATTCATATCATGCCAGGAGGCACATAGTAGCTAGTTGTCTCAGCTGTAGTAATAGTTGCTAAAGACTGATCAGTATGTTCAGAGTTCAGTAGACCTTTCTCCAGTGTAAATTTCCCAATCAACCTTCAGTTAACTATGTTCCATTCAGTGATCATTGTTATTCAAATCACTTATTTCAACAAGATTTACTAATCAATAATTTTTCTAATTCCGTTATTCCATGCATTAGATAGAATTCTTTTGTGGAAAACTATAATGTTCTATTGAAATTATTCAGTCTTTAATAGCTTTTTTGCTTTCTAGCATAACAGACTCATCTACTATTTCTTACTGTATTTGGACACATCCAAATCAGTACATAGTTTTCTTATATTTTCGCCTACTTCTCCCATTGTGGGACTGTGTCACTGAAAGGACATATATTTTAAAAATCCCTTAATATTACATACTAAGGTTTATTTTGCAACATCATTTCTTGTGTGCATATGTGTCTTTTAAGATGGATTCTTGTGAGGTTGATGGGCCAGGGCACAAGGTATTTGTAATTTTTATAGTTATTGTCAGGCAGCTATCTAATAGAGGTTGTAAACAGTTTACATCAATGAATGAGAGTATCTGCTTCCTTAATACAGAGATGTCAAGCTCTAGATCTTTGTTAATCAGATTTGCAAGAGTTACCTCTGTACTTTTATTTTGCATTTGTTTTCACATATACAGGGGCCACCGTGTTTCTTTTTTTGCTAATTGTTTATATTCTTTGCCCTTTTTGTCTGTTGAATTTTAATTTCATTTACAGAATACTTTCTAAGTAAGGGAGATTAACTATGAATTGTAGATATCTTAGTTTGTCATTTGTCTTTTTTTTAATTGAGGTAATTTTATGTCATTGTTTATATTTTGGATGTATATGATTCTTCCTTTACTGTGTGGTTACCATGTCATTTGTCCTTAACTTTTGGGTAGTGCTGTTTTGTGCCATGTAGAAATTTGTCTCTTTATTGGTGTTTGCATGCATGTGTGCATGGATATGTGTGTATACATACAAATATTTATATGTACTGCTCAGTCATTTCTTTTATGATTTTTTTATATGTGAGATGTTTAGTCTCATTTTCCCCTTTTCAAGGTTTTCTAAACCATTCTTACTTATTTTACCTTATAAACTTTGGAACTACCTCTTCTAGGTCCATTGGGTATGGAGAGTGGGCTGTTGTTTTTACTGGAATTTCATATTTATAAATTAAGTTTAGGGCAGTTGATTTCTTTAAGATATTAAATTTTTTTCTGTCCAAAAATAAATAGTTTTCTTAAAGGCAAAATAATGCTTTTCCATTTGTTCAATATTACTTTGTTTTCTTCAGGAATATTTTAAGTTTTCCCCCACATAAATTATGCACATTTTTTGTTGTTAATCCTAGATAGTTTATCGTCCCACCACCCCCCCATTTTCTTTTTTCTATTTTGCTATTAAAAGGGTTTGTAGATTCTAACATCTTGTTGTTTATATACATGAAAACATTTGATTTCTATATAATACATTTTTCTCTCTGCCTTACTGAATTCCCTTTATAGTAGTTTTCCAAGTGGTCTTCTTGAAGCTTCTAGATTATAATAATCCTATGTGCCTCTTCTGGATTTTTATACCTCTAAATTTTTTCTTACCATATTTACTGACTAACTAGTGGACTTTTTGTTCACTAACTAATGAACTTTTTGTTCATTACTTTGGAAGGAGTTCTTCCACTGTTTCTACTTTTAAGTATGATGCGTACATAGATTTAAGAATGGACAGGAATGTGGGTTGGTTCCTGTTTTTACTAAGTATTTTTTAATCAAGATTGGGTGTTGAATTTTGTCAGTTGTCTTTTTAGGATCTAGCGAGCTGATGATGTAACATTTCTCTTTAGCAAACTTTGAACCAGACTTGCATTTCTGAAATATGATTTCACATCATATTAATGTGATATTGGAATCTATTTAATACTTTTTAAATCAAAATACAAAAATATGAATCTGGTTTGCAGTCCATTTTTTGTGCATTCCATTTTAGGTTTTGTATTAGTGTTATATTTCATAAGCATTTGGAAGTTTTCCATTTTCTAAAAAGTGCAACAACCGTCGCATACGTATAACCCAAGCCACGGGGAGGCTGAGGCTAGGAATCACCTGAGTAAGCAGGTTTGAGACAACCCCAGGCAACATAGTGAGAGCTAGTCTCTAAAAATATAGCTGGGCGTGGTGGTATGCACCTGTAATCTCAGCTACTGGAGGCTGAGGCTAGGAATCACTTGAGTCCGCAGGTTTGAGACAGCCCTGGGCAACTTAGCAAGACCTAGTGTCTTAAATAAGTAAATAAAAATAAAACGTACAACAGTTTTAAAATAGTATTGAAATTATTGCTCTTTTAAGGTTTGGGAGCATTGTCCTGGAAAATCTTGTGATATATGTGTTTTGTTTTGGTGGGTGCTCTTTTAAAACTTAAAATTTATTTTTTAAAAGTAAATCTAAACCAGTGCATTGGCACGCGCCTGTAATCCAAGCTGGGAGGCAAGAGGCCAGGTATCGCTTGAGTTCGCAGGCTCGAGACTACCTCAGGCAACAAAGCAAGACCTGGTCTCAACAAAGCAGCCAGGCGCGGTGGTGGGCACCTGTAATCCCAACCACCTGAGAGGCTGAGGCTGGGGATCGCTTGGGTCCACAGGCTCAGGACTACCCCGGGCAACATAGCTAGACCTAATCTCAAAAAAAAAAAAAAAAAAAAAAAAAAAAAAAAAAAAAAAAAAAAAAAAAAAAAAAAAAAAAAAAAAAAAAACTAAAATAAATAAAGAAACACTTAAGATAAATATACTTAGACACTCTGGGTTCAGTTTTGATTGATTATGTCCTAATAGAAATTTATTTTGTCTACATTAATTTATTTGTGTAGAATTTTGCAAAGTACTTATTATTTTGAAATGTTGTCTATATTTGTGGTCTTTTCCCATTCCTTATTTTATATTTTTGTGCTTTGTCTTTTTAGTGTTGACTACAAGAGGTAGTAATTTAATAACTGATTTTTTTCCCCAACAGGAGTTTCATTTATTTATTATTATTATTATTATTATTATTATAAAGTTTATTCCGGTTGACAATTTAGGCCATAGACATGTACATGAAAATTCCATAAAAGGGATGAGTATGTGGGGGCTTAGGAGGGGTGTAGATGGGAGGGAGTGGTCAGGGAAGGAAGGTGGTGGGGTGGTCCCCAGGGAATACAAAGATGTGAAACACATATAAAAAAATTAATTAAGAAAAAAAGGAATCAGTACAATTTCCACGCTGGGGAAAAGCAGCTCTCTTGCCTGCCTGGCACTATGCAGATGGCTCTCTTTTTCTTTCTCCATTTCCTAATAACCCTGTCCTTTTTTTTTTTTCTTTTTTTAAAATTTAATTTAAATATTTTTAGATTTGCATATATATGTATATTTATATTTATATTACATGATTCCATTATTGTGTACCCTGGGGCTTTCCCACTTCACTAACATTTGTTAACTATCCTGATCTTTTGTGCTCTTCACCTCCCCAGCATTCTTCCCCCTCCTCTCTCACTCCATGGTTCAGTCCCATTGGTTGTTTTCATTCTTTCTTATTCGTTTGTTTGTTTTTCCCTATATACATCATATAAGTGAGACCATCCTGTACTTCTCTTTTTCTTTTTGACTTATTTCTGCTAATATGAGTCTTTCTAGTTCCATCCAGGTTGCTGTGAATGACGTGTTTGTCCTCCTTGATTGATGCATAGTATTCCATCATGTATATGTACCACATTTTTTTTAGCCAATCATCTGTTTTGGGACATTTGGTTTGTTTCCAAATCTTGGCAATTGTAAACAGAGCTGCCATGAACATGCATGTACAGGTGTCCTTTTGAATTAATGTTTTCATGTCCTCTGGATAGATTCCTAGTAGTGGGATTGCTGGGTCAAGTGGTAAGTCCACTTTCAGTTGTTTGAGGGTCCTCCACACAGTCTTCCATAGTGGCTGGACCAGTTTGCACTCCCACCAGCAGTGTAAGAGAGTTCCTTTTTCTCCACATCCACGCCAACATTTGTTGTTGTCTGTTTTATTTATATGGGCCATTCTTACTGGTGTAAGATGGTATCTCAGTGTGGTTTTAATTTGCATTTCCCTGATTATTACTGATGTGGAGCATTTTTTCATATGCCTATTAGCCATTTGTATCTCCTCTTTGGTGAAGTATCTTTTTAGTTCTTCTCCCCATTTTTTGAGTGGGTTTTTTGTTTTGTTTTTGTTGAGCTGTGGGAGCTCTTTGTGGAACTTTGCACTTGTCTGGAGGGCAAAAATTTTCTCCCTGTCGGTTGGGTTTCTTTTTGTTTGTTTATTGTCTCTTTTGCTGAACAGAAACTTTTTAGTTTATATCATTCCAGCTGTTTATGTTTTCCTTCATTTTTATGCCAGCATAGTTGTTTCCCCAAATGGATTTCTGAGGTGAAATTCATGAAGGGTTTTGCCCAGGTTTTCTTCTATGTATTTTATGGTTGCAGGTCTCACTTCCCGGTCCTTTATCCATTTTGAGTTAATTTTTGTACAGGGTGTGTACAAAATGGACCAGGGTGTTGTCCTGGTCCATTTTTTTACAAGTTTTGATCCAGTTTTCCCAGCACCATTTACTGAAGAGGCTCTCCTTGTTCCAGGGTATGTTTTTTGCCCCCTTGTCAAAGATTAGATGACCGTATATGTGTGGTTTTATTTCTGGGTATTCGATTCTGATCCATTGGTCTGTTTGTCTGTTTTTGTACCAGTATCATGCTGTTTTAAGTACTATGGCTTTGTAGTATAGTTTGAAGTCTGGAATAGTAATACCTCCATTCTCTCTTCTGTTTGTTAAAAGGGTTTTGGCTATTCGGGGTCTTTTTTTGTTCCATATGAATTTCAGTAATTTTTGTTCTATCTCTTTAAAATATGTCATTGGGATCTTTATTGGAATTGCATTGAATCTGTAGATGGCCTTTGGTAGTTTGGCCATTTTGATAATGTTGATTTTTCCGATCCATGAGCAGGGAATGTCTTTCCATTTTTTAACATCTTCTTCTACTTCTTTTAAGAATGTTTTATAGTTTTCTTTGTATAGGTCTCTTACGTCTTTTGTTAGGTTAATTCCCAAGTATTTGATTTTCTTTGGTGCAATGGTAAATGGGGTATTTTTTTTTTAATTTCTTCTTCTTCTGATTGATTCTTTGCATATATGAATGCTGTTGATTTTTGTTTGTTGACTTTGTATCCAGCTACCTTACTGAATCAGTTTATTATTTCAATCAGCTTTTCTGTTGATTTTTCTGGGTTCTCTACATAGAAAATCATATCATCCACGTATAATGATAACTTTATTTCTTTGTTTCCTATTCGAATTCCTTTTATGTCTTTCTCTTGTCTTATTGCCCTAGCTAGGACTTCCAGAACTATGTTGAAAAGGAGTGGAGATCCTTGGCTGGTTCCAGACCTTACTTGGAATGGTTTCAGTTTTTCCCATTGAGAATGATATTTGCTGTGGGTCTGTCATATATAACTTTCATTATTATGGTTGAGGTATGTTCCTTTTATACCAATTTTTTCCAGAACTTTCATCATGAAAAGATGCTGAACTTTATTGAATGCTTTTTCCGCATCTATTGATATGATCATATGGTTTTTGTTTTTCTCTTTGTTGTGGTGGATTATGTTGATTGATTTTCAGATGTTGAACCATCCCTGTGCCCCTGGGATAAATCCCACTTGATCATGATGGATGATCCTTTTTGTGCAATGTTGGATTCGGTTTGCCAAAATTTTGTGTAGAATTTTTGCATCTGTGTTCATTAGGGAGATTGGTCTGTAGTTCTCTTTCTTTGCACTATCTTTATTTGGTTTTGGAATTAGTGTAATGTTTGCTTCATAGACGTATTTGGTAGTTTTCCTTCTTTCTCAATTTTTTGAAAGAGTTTTAATAGTACAGGTGTTAGTTCCTCTTTGAATATTTGGTAGAATTTATTTGCAAAACCATCTGAACCTGAGCTCTTGTTTTTAGGGAGAGTTCTGATGACTGCCTCAATTTCACTGCTTGTGATTGACCTGTTTAAGTTTTCTATTTCTTCTTTGTTCAATTTTGGATGACTGTATTGTTCTAGGAATTTGTCCATCTCTTCCAGGTTGCTGTATTTGTTTGCATATAGATGTTCGTAGTAGTCTCTAATTATCTTTTGGATTTCCGCTGGGTCTGTTGTAATATCTCCCTTTTCATTTATGATCCTGTTTATTTGAGTTTTTTCTCCTTTTCTTTGTAAGCCTTATAAGGGGTTTGTCAATTTTATTTATTTTTTCAAAGAACCAGCTTTTGGTTTTGTTTATCTTCTCGATGGTCTTTTTGGTTTCTGTTTCATTAATCCTTGCTTTTATTCTTGTTATTTCTTGTCTTCTGCTGGGTTTTGGATTTTTTTGTTGCTCTTTTTCTAAGTCCTCAAGTTGGGAGATTAGAGTATTTCTTTGGGCAGTTTCAATTCTTTTTATTTGGGCCTGTATTGCTATGAACTTTCCTCTTAATACTGCTTTTGCTGTGTCCCACACATTTTGGAACGTTGTGTCATCATTGTCGTTTGCCTCCATGCAAGTTTTAATTTCTTCTTTGATTTCCTCTTTTACCCAGTGATTTTCCAGAAGCCTGTTGTTCAGTCTCCATGTAGTGTTTACTCTCCTTAATTTCTTTTCATTGTTAGTTTCTAATTTGATGCCTTTATGATCGGAGAAAAAGGTTGGTATTATTTTAATCTTTGTGTATTTGTTCAGGTTTGTCTTGTGGCCTAATATATGATCAGTTTTAGAGAATGAACCATGTGCATTTGAAAAAATAGTGTATTCTTTTCCTTGGGGGTGTAGTATCCTGTATATATCTATTAGGTCTGTTTGGTCTAGCTCTTCCTTTAAAGCTTTTGTTTCTTTGTGTAGTTGCTGTTTTGTTGATCTGTCTTTTGTTGAGATCCCCACTTCTAACCACTAGACCACCAGGGAACTTGATCTGTCTTTTGTTGAGAGTGGAGTGTTAAAATCTCCTACCACATATGTATTCTCATCAGTATTTTATTTCAGTTCTACTAGTAGTTGTTTTTTGAATTTTAGTGCTCATTAGGTGCGTATATGTTGATTGTTATGTCTTTTTGGTGGGTTGACCCTTTTAACCATTATGTAGTGGCCATCTTTATCTTTTGTCACTTTTGTTAATTTGAAGTCTGCTCTGTCTGATACAAGAATGGCAACTCCTGCTTTCTTGTGGGGGCAATTTGCTTGTAGTGTAGTTTTCCAGCCCTGCACCTTCAGTCTATGCTTATCCTTAGAGATCAGATGTGTTTCTTGGAGGCAGCAGAATGTTGGGTTCTGTTTTCTGATCCAGTCTGCAACTCTTCGTCTTTTGATTGCTGAGTTTAGACCATTGACATTTAGGGTGATCATTGATGTTTGCGATTCTAATGGTTTCCTGGTGGTCATTTGCGATTCTAACGGTTTCCTGGTGGTCATTTTGGTGTTTATTTTGTGTTTTTGTTTTTGTTTTTTGTATTTGTTCTTCTTATCGTTTTGATCTTGAGGCCTCCTGCAAAATTTTTTGGAGTGGGGGGTTAGTGGTAGCAAATTTCTGGAGACTTTGCTTGTCAGAGAAGGTTCTATTTTTTCCTTCATAGAGGAAGGATAGCTTTGCAGGGTAGAGTATTCTTGACTTGCACATTTTTTCTTGGAGTTTTTTGTAGATGTGACTCCATTCTCTCCTTGCATGGAGTGTCTCTTCAGAAAAATCTGAGGTCAGTCTAGTGGATTTTCCTTTGTCGGTTATCTGTTTCTTTTCTCTAGCCATTCTCATTTATTCCTTATCTTGGGTTCTTAGAAGTTTTACGATGATGTGTCTCGCTGTGGCTTTTCTTTCATTAAAGTAGTTTGGTGTCCTTTTGGCTTCCTGTATGTCTTTTCATTTCTTTCTTCAGATTTGGGAAGTTCTCCTCTGTTATTATATTGAAAAGCCTTTCAGTTCCCATGACTCTCCTCTCCTTCTGGGATTCCTATTACTCTTATGCCTCTTTAAGGATTCTGACATTTCTCTAAGCTTGTCTTCAGTCCTTTTACTTTGTTTCTCTTTTTCTTTCTTTGTCCTCTCTATTTCTGTATCCTCAAGTGTGCTGATTCATTCTTCTATTTCATCTTATCTGCTTCCATGGCTTTTCTGTGCATTTTTGAGCTCACCTATTGCATCCCTTAAATCTTGAGTCTCTTTCAGTTTCAATTTTAGGGATTCATTTTCATTCTTAAGTTTGTTGATTAGGTTATACATATTGATTTTTCTTTTTTATATATTTCTACTTCTTCCCTTAGTGCATTAAATGCTTCTATCATACTGTTGTCCTATTTTTCTAATTCTTCTCTTAATTGTTGGAGTGCATTTAACATGTTGATGCTGGAATCTTTTTCTGAGATACACGTCATTTCTTCAATGTTTTCCTTGGTGTTTTCTGGAGATTGTCTTTTCTTTGATGGTGATGGATTATTTCCTATAGGGTTTGCTTGCATGTCTAAAGTTTTTCTCCTTACTGTGTTTGCTTTCTAATTTGTTCTACATATTGAGAAACCATCTTGTGTTGGTGGGCATGCTGATGGGAATGTTTCCCAGGTTGAAAGTAGATCTGTAGTTAAGTTTAGTAATTTGTGCCGGCGCCACTTGCGCTTGTGGTACCAGCACCAGTGACTTCCGGTAGCTCACCCAGGTGGGGGGAAGGGTCGGGTGGTTCCCTCAGGAACCTGGCTGCCCCAACAGGAGTTTTAATACACATGTTCTAGTTCTTCAGTTTTTCTGTCTTCTGACTTCTTAATTTCTGCTTCTAGATTTATGTATTTCTTCATCTATTTTTCTAAATTAGTTGTTTTTCCTAATTTTTGAGTTATATTAATAATTCATTTACTCTCTTTGAAAACAGTGTATTTTTTTCTGATCACTGTTTTGGCTATATGTAATTTTTTTTAATTATGTTGTCTTCTAGAATCTCTAAAAAATTAATTTATATTTTCTCCATTAGCAAAATATTGCTTGAGAGATTTCTTTGTTATCATCTTAGAGATCACTCTGTGTTCTGATCTGCTCTTAATTTTTTGTTCAGTTGTGTTGTTAATTTGAGAATGTTTATATTTCTGTATTTAGAATTGAGGAGGTTTTGTGGTCTAATATATTGTCAATTTTTGTGATTCTTTGTAAAAGTTCAATAGTTATTGGAAAATAAGATATGTTCGGTAGGGTAGTTATTACCTTTTTGATTATGTTGTTTAGAACATTTATTTCCATATTTATTTTGCTTGCTTACTCTCACACACTGGGAGAAATAAACTTAAGTTTCCTGTTACTATATTGCTATTTATCCTCACACCTTCTATTATTTCTGCTTTCTTCATATTGCTGCTCTATTATAGGACTCTTGTACATACTTATATTTTCTCTGTTGTGAAATGTACCCTTTCCAGTTGCAAAATGGCTTTATTCTTTTGTTTCAAAGTCTGCATTTTTTAATAAAAATTCCAATTCATGTTCTTATGGACCATAGCCTTCTATCAATTTTTTTCATTCCTTTCTTTTTTTATGCTTCCTAAATCATAGCTACATATCAGTGACAGTACAGAATGATTTAGTATTGTGTATCAGTCTAAAGTCTTTTATTATTAATGGATGAGTTAAGTTAAATACATAGAGAGGAGGACATACGTGTTTGGTCTTAGTTTTGTCAAATTATGTTTTTTTTTATTATATGTGTTTTTGATACTATAACTTAGTGGTCTGTTTTCTGTGTTTTTAGATAATTGCTAGTAGGAAATTCTCCCCTTCCCCACTAACTTTGCTTTTAAAATGCTCTTTTAAAATGCTCTTTTAAAAAGCACTAGTTTTTGTTTTTCTTGTATTAGCTTTATTCTCTTCTTTTCTTCACTCTCCTATACTAACTGGTTTTAAACAGAGCATTATTTTATAATTTTAATTTTTTAATTATAATTTAATTTTTTTAATTATAATTTAATTTTTTAGTTATAGTTTAACTTTATAGTTTTGCTCTTTAACTTTGTTTAAATTTTTACTGCTTGACTTTTAATCTTGACTGCTACCTATTACTGTAAGGGGCAATCAGTGGGTTACCCTACTTTTATGTTTTATACTCCTAGCATTCATTTATTTTCTGTATTATTATTCTTACAACATTATGAGTATGTAACAAGCTATATTTCATTTTGTCAAGTATATGTCAATTCATTTTTATCTTGCGGCTACAATTAAATGTGTTGGTGTTAACTGCAGTTTATTTGAGTGAAATTTTTCCAGTCATCTCATGATTTTAGTTTGCCTCAAATTGTTTCTTCAAGAAGAGGTCATATATAATACTTGAGTTTAACTTTCAAATACTCTTTGGAGTATTATTTAACTGCACATAAAATCATCAACTTTTTCTTGAGTACCTTCTAGGTATTTTTCACTGTCCTCTGATATTGAATGTTCAGTAGAGAAGTTTTTTGTCAGTATGATTTTCTCCTCCTTCTTCCCTTTTTTTCTTGTCTATTTGCTAGAGATATCTTTACCAATAATTTTTCAAAATCTTTTCTCAGTATTGACCTTTTTGGGTCAGTTTTTTTAACATGTGGGATTCCCTTTGAAAGTGTGTGTTCAAGTCCTTTATCTTTTTTAAATTTTTTTTAAGGAATTTCCATCCTACTAAAAAAGTTGCTCATTACTTTGCTTTTTTGTGGTGTTATTTTATTGTGTGCTCATTATAGTTTAGTTTTAAATCTTGAATTTAAGAAAATTTTTCCTTCCATTTCTTTCATGAATTCTGCTAAGCTTATATTACCTCCTCATATTATTTGTCTGTTTCTTCCCTGTATTTTTAAATTTCTTCATAGCTGCATTAAGAAGTTTTAATTCATGTTAAAAAGTGATGTTTTAATTTTTATGTGTTATTTCCTTTTGTGTTTTCTTTGTCAGGGACCAAGTTCTTTTTTGCATTTTTAATGGTACTTTGCATACTTACCACTTTTTTTGCAATTAATACTTGAGTGAGATGTGTTTTCCCAAACCTCTTATTCAAGCCAGAAGGGGAAAGGGGACAGAATGTTATAAGCAAACTAATTTTCCAGGTTTCTTTGCTCAGAGTCTCTTTGCTCTATTGTTTCAGTTGATTCTTTTTTTTCAAAATATAGCCACACCTTTGCTCTATGTTTTACATGCGTAGGAGGTGAAAACAACTAGCCATGAGTTTCACCAGGTTCATACTAGTTTCTCCTACCAAGGAATAGAGTTCCTGCTTTTAAAGTGCTTATGGAGAATTTGTGAAGGACAGTCAAGAGTTGTACTCTCTATTTTACTCTTTTGGAAGTTTGAAATTACAGGAGAAAAACACATGTCTTGATTTTAGAAGAATGGTTCTGAATCTGTCACTTCTAAATCACCCTCTAATCACTCTCATGACACTTCCCACACCTATTTTCACTATTTCCTTCTGTGATTTCCTCATTCAGTCTCAGTTCTAAATTTTGCAGTTTCTACTTAAGATAGAACCTACTCTTTCTGGGAGTAGCCTTCTGCTGTGTTCAGATGTGGTGTCTTGCATAGGTTCTACTAGTCATAACTACTTTGGGCCATATTTACTCATAACTTGGCATTTCAAGGGTTTTATTGTCTGTAGTTAGATTTATTGAAAATGTAGGCTTTTTGTTTTGTTTCTTTTTTTTTTTTTTTTTTTTTTTTTTTTTTTTTTTTTTTTTTTTTTTTTTTTTTTTGGTCTTCACATTTTCTCTGTTGTTCTGTGTGAGTTTTAGAAGAAGAGTATGAGAATTTGGATTTAAATTGCTCCTGTATCCCTATTAGAATTTAAAATCCTGCTATTGATATTTTGAAAAAAATAGTTTTTAAATAACCAATCGTCAGAGATACCACAAAGAAATTTAAAATAGTTTGAACCAAAATGTGATAGAAATACATTTTAGACTTGGTGTGATTAGCTAAAGCAATTCATAGAGAGAATGTAAAACCTTAAAATACCTATGAGGAAAGAAGAAAAGTATTAATGGTGAAAGCATTTATCTTAACAAGACAGAAAAATAACAGAAAATTAAATACAAAGAAAATGGAAGGAAACAAAAGTTAAAAATAGAAGTTAATGAAAAAATAAAACGAATTATCGCTATCTTATAGGTAGGAAGATGTCAGAGATTTTTAAGAAGGATAGTGACATGATCATATTTGTTTTCCAGAAAGAGACCTCTGGCAGCAGTGTGGAGAATAGATAGAGGAGAAAAAACTAATCTGAGAAGCCAGTTAGGAGGCTTTTTCAATCACTAGTTCAGGTAAGAGATGGTGATGGTCTAATGTGGGATGGAGAGGAAGGAACGTATTACAGGGATTAAGCTGAAAAGGTAGATTTAAGAACCATGTCCAGAAAAATCCTTGGGTGAAGTTACTGGCACATGGAACTGATAGAAACCAATAAACTATAAGGATTACTAGGTTTTTGAAGGAATCATTTTTTGAAATAAGCTACAAACCTGGTATCAGTCTAGTTACCAGAGAAGCAGAACCTGTAGAAGATACATATGTAAGGAGATTTGTCTTACACAGTTGCAGGGACTAGCCTGGCAAATCTAAAATCTTTAGGGTAGACTGTTAGGAAGAGTAGATTGCAATTTATGGGCCTGGGCTGAGGCTGCCATCCATATGTGGAATTTCTCTCTCTTGGAAGTCTTAATCCCACTTTTGAGGCTTTTCAACAGACCTAAACAGTCCCAAATTACCCAGAGAACTATCATTTATTTAAACTCAACAAAGTATGGACTTTCATCTACAAAATACCTTCACAACAATACCTAGACTAGTGTTTGACAGCAAGTATTCTACCCAAATTGCCACATTAAGACAAAAACAAGACCTTGCTCCTGGCCTATAAAATTCTGTGATTATTTAATCTTTGAAATACATTCATGTTCCTTCAGACTCCGTGACCGCACTGTTATAAACTAGCTTCCAATGAGAGCGTAATTGCTAACTTACATTTCAAAATAGTAGTTTCATTCATACCAGATTCAAGTGATGACCCTCTCTACAGAGTATGGGGTGTAGATCTGCTGTTGCTTTATACACTATATACAGATAGGTCAGATACTAATATGGTCAAAACTTGAAAACTCTTGAAATATATATGGATAAAGACATCCAGAAGGTACTGTGAAATTCAGTTATAAGATTCTGTAGTGGTGGGTTCTAAAATTAAAATTACATAAATACATATTTGATGAGTCTGTGGAAATGTGAAAACTTCTTCAGGAATAATATTTAGATAAAAGACAAGAATGAAAAGGATAAAGCTATGGGGAGATGATCAGCTTTTAAGAAAGAAAGGGAAAAAGAGTGAACAATTAATGATTATCATAGGCAGTATGAGAACCCAAAAATGGAAGCCAACAGAGGAAGTATTTTCAAAGAGTACATGATTCAAAGTTAAACAGTGGGGCTTTTCTAATAAAATCAAGATTGATACAAGTATGTCAGTACTATGATATTTAGTCACCATTGTGTTTGCTAACTTCTGTTCTTCTTACAGGTTTCAATCTACATGTTACTTCCTTGAGAAGCAGTATTTGACACTCTCCCCCTCCCCCCCTTTTCCAGCCATCCCCCAAGTCTGAGTTAGGTATTTCTCTTATGTATTCCCATAGCACAGTATACTTACCCTTTAGTAACATGTGTCACCCTGTTTTATAGGGTGTTTTTAAAGCATGTGTTTATTGTCTGTGTCTCATATTAGAATGAAAGCTTTATGCAGCTAGGGACTGTCCATCTTATACACCAGTGTTATATACGCTCAGTGCCTAGGATAACTCTTGGTCATAGTAAGAAAAGAATGAAGGAACATAGGAGGAAAATCCAAATGAACCTGGAAAGCTAGAAAACTATTTGTAGAAGTGATATCTTAGCTGAACTTAACAAATATGATGAGCTCAAGAGAATGAAAAGGAAGTACATAGAAATGAAAGATTTCTGATAGGTCTCTAAAACCTTTAAGATTTTATTTGGAAAGCAGAAGATATAAATGAATGAAATATATTAGATTTATTGAGAGGACTTAATTTTATAAACTGACAGGTCTCACAAAATCTGTAAATGCAATCTTAATTAATATTCTAATAAGATATATATCATGAAACTTAATAAGTCATTATTAAGATTTATATGTAAAAATAAATAAGAAAACCAGTATTCAGTATTTCTGAATCACCATGGTGTTATAAACCAATGTTTCCTTAACTTTAAGAATTTTATGGTAATACCAGTAGATAAATATCTTTAAAGAGAGGTCAGTCTCAAAGTAAAGGGGAAAAAAGCCCTCTATAATATAAAGAAGAACAGAAAAAAGAACAAAATTTAATATGTTACAAGTGGTGTTTATTTACCTGTTAATTATATGAAGAAAATAATTACACCCACCTCACATCATACCCAAAATTCGTTCTAGTTGGATTGTAATCTTAAAGGTGGAAAAGCAAAACTTTGAGATTCTTTTTAGGAAGAACAAAATAATATCTCTAATATCATAAAAGTATAAAATACATGATTATAAAAGAAAATATTGATTAACTTTGCTCCATCAAAATTTAAAACTTATGTATTACAAAAGACACTGTTGACAAAGTTAAAATTCTAGGAAAATATTTGTACCTTAAGAGCTTTACAAATGGAAAAAGAGGTAGTTCACAAAGAAGCAACCTCGATGGTCAAAATCACATTCTCAAATACATTAGTAATCAGGAAAATGTAAAGAAAACTGATAAAGAATGTAAAGAAAACTATACCGTTTCAGCCAGGCATGGTGGCGCATGCCTGTAGGTGGCAGCCTAGGAAGCCACAGCCGAGGCCAGGGATCGTGGTTCGAGTCCTGCCAGGGGCATGTAGTGAGACCTAGTCCCAAAAAATAGCTGGGCGTGGTGGTACGTGCCTGTAATCCCAGCCACCTGGGAAGCTGAGGCTGGGAATTGCTTGAGTCTGTGGTACCCTGGGCAACGTGAGCCTGCGGTTCCACAGGCAAAAATAGCAAGATCTAGTCTCAAAAAAAATAATAAGGTACCATTTCACACCCATCAGATTGGTAAACATTAAAATGTCTTGTCAAATGTTGGGGATGATAAAGTAAAGGAACTCTTACACACTGTTGACAGGCATGTATGATACAGCTATTTCAGAGGACAGTTCTTGTTATTTAGAAAAGATGAAATTTTACATATCTCAAAACCCTTAATACTTTATAATGACTTACATATGCTGGAAGCATTATTTTTAATAGCAGAAAATTGGAAACAGCTTAATTCCTACCAATAATAGAATGAATAAACTACATAAACTTGTTGTATGACATTGTGGTATACTATGTAACATTCAAATGAATAAACCATATCTACATGTAATCAACATGGATAGTTACTGAAAACAATGTTTAGGGGAGTGATTTGCAAATGGGTATGTTATTATTTGTCTATGTATATATGTATATACAAGTGCAATAAAATTATCAAACATGGAATAAATAAAGGTCACTGTTTCAGGATAGTGATTCCTTTTAGGAAGAAAGAAGGAAGAGGAATGGAATAGATTGAGGAGAAGAGATAAACCTAAAGGCTGCATTTTTCAGGAAAAATGTGTGTTTATTGGTATGAACGGAATAAATGGGTAACTTATGGTACCATTGTGATGCAAAGAAATTAGAAGATTGACAGTATTTTTAAACGTATGCTATCCTAATGAAATGAACAATCATATCAGAAAATTTTATCTTTTTCCTTTTTTTTTAATTGCCGGTAAAACATAAGGCTGCTGGGAAAAATAATGAATGAAAATATTGCACTGACTAGGTTATTTCCTTCTGTTTCCTGACTTGTTTCGGTGTGATTTTGGTTTTTGTAACCATTGCACTTCGTATATTATACTGTACAAGACATTCATATTAAATTTAAGATTGACTGGTGAGGACTGGTACTGATTACTACAGAGGAGTGGCAGGAGTGCAGTAGGAGATCTAACAGGGACCCATTTTGGTTTCAGTGCTTGAAGATCATTTCTCTGAAGAAGTGACAGATGAGAAGCAGGTGAAATAAGTGATAAAAATAAACATGGAAGCGTATTCTAAGAAAGAACAAGTTAATTCTAATTGTGCAACTTAATCTTGCCATTAGAATATTGTTTTCATGATATTTTATATCCAGATTCTCAAGTGTGTCATTAAACTTACTGGATTTTGCCAGTTTAAGACTCAAATATATGTATTTTTTCCACATTTCATCATCTCTGAAATTGAGCGAAGTTTTAGGGTAGACTTGTCACAGATTAACTTGTTTTCTTTTCTTTTTTTTTTTAGTTATTTTTTATTTTCATACACTGCCATATTTGTATAGTTACTGTTCCTCTTAAGTATGGCCCTCCCATCAGTAATGCACCCTTGTACCACCACCCTGTTCTCCTTTTTCCCTTTCCCCACTCTGTTCACTCCATCTTCTCTCACTGCAGTTTGTCAATCAATATTTGGCCCACTGGTCTTTCCTTTTTTGGAGCATTGTCTTTTTCCTGAGTAAGGACCTGTGCCCTGAAACACAGAAGGCTAGTTTGCTCAGTTCTCCAAGAGTAGCTGTGAGGCAAGTAGTCAGGCTGAGCACGTAGGGACCTCTTGTAGGACAGGTGTGTGACATGGTTCTCCAGGCTCCTTTATTTTGGGTCTTCCTATGGTGGTAGAGACTCTCATTTTTTCCAGACCGGTGTGTTCACTGCATTCCATCCTTTCATTCATGCTGTCTCCTCCATTACAGTGTCTGTCACATGACGCTGCTTCTGAGGTTTTAGTTCTGGCATCTGGTCTTGAGAACCCAACTCCCAGCCACTTGCAGTGGAGAAGTTCCCCAGTGGGGACAGACATCAGCAGGTGATTGGTCCAGCTCATCTCCTCTCTGTCTGATTTACAGTTAAACCATGGGGCCTCTGCCATTTCTCCGGGTCTTTCCTCCCATATGGGAAAAGGAGGGACCCTTGCTCAGGTTGCACACATCTCTGCAGCAGGAATTTGATTCCCTGGCCCCAGAGATGTTGCAACTGGAGCCCTGTGACAGGTCATCATTATAGTTATTGATTGGTTTTCTTTTTACTATACGTAAGATTTTGATGTACCTTACCATTGTTGGCATTTTAGATTTGATGAAATGCAGAATATTTTTTTAGCTTAACCTGCTTTTAATCCGAACTCACTTATAACTTACATTTTGTTACTGTAATTTATGCATTTTAAAAGCATCACAGTGAAATCTGTTAGTTGTAACTCTCATATTTTTATTTAGAGTGAAAAAAATTTTTTTTAATTTACTCAAAATCTTTCTATATCACAGTTTATATTCAGTGTCACTATTAAATTGCTTATATTTAAAATAACCTATAAAGTCAATTTTTATATATAACCATAGTTTATATTTGCAGCTTGAAGTCACATAATTTAATATTTAAATGACAGAGGTCAGCTGTTCTGACTTCAATGCTTTTTTTTTTTTTTTTTTTTTTTTTTTTTTTTTTTTTTTTTTTTTTTTTTTTTTTTAATGTTTACATCTCTGCTGTGTCCCTTTAGAAGCAAGAGTCCTAGAAGGCAAATATCAGACCACATCTCAGGACATCTGGGATGAGAAATGTTAATTTATTTTTATTTACTTCCTTGTGCTTTTCAGTTAAAAGAATCCTTCACTAATAAAAAGTTCACTATTTTGCTCTACAACAAAGTAGTCAGGATATGCGGGTGATGAGAATGTAGTTCATTTTTGCAGTTGTCAGAAGTTCACATTAAATGTGTTTCCTTTGAGAGGAAAACAGTAATTTATTATAATATTTGCTTCATGTTTGTCATGAATTCAATTATAAGATTTCTAAGAAGTAATTTTATGTTTATAATATCCAAGTTTGTCCTCTTAGAAGTACATCAAAACCAAGTATTTCTTTGGTGTGAAATGAGAGTCTAATTTTAGGCGTCAGGTCAAGGATGTTATCAACACATGATCAGACCAAGCCAAAAGGTAACTCTTACCATACTTTGCCCAGCGTGTCCTCACATTAGAAAAACAGTATAAGGGCAACAGGACCACAGTGACAGTCTTCCAACAAATGTGTGTCTTAATTCACACTGTTCCCATTCAACTGAGTATGCCCTTCATATTTGATGGACAGGTGCCCTGGGGGATCACATTTTGCTCTCTTCCTGGGGAATTCCTTTTGGCTTTATTTATTTGTTTGTTTGTATATATATATATGTATATATATATAGTATATATATATATACTATATATATACTATATATATATATATAGACTAGGTCTCGCTATTTTTGCCCGTGGAACCACAGGCTCACGTTGCCCGGGGTCCCACAGACTCAAGCAATCCCCAGTCTCAGCTTCCCAGGTAGTTGGGATTACAGGCACACGCCACCATGCCCAACTATTTTTTTGGAACTAGGTCTCGCTACGGGTCTCAGGCGGGACTCGAATCGCGATCCCTAGCCCAGCCGCTTCACAGGCTGAAGCTTACAGGCATGAGTCACCATGCATGGCTGGCTTTCGTATATATTGATCTTCTTCCTATCCCCCTTTTCAACCCCTTTATTTAGAAGAGTCAAGAGAACAGGAAACACAGGAAGTGAAATTTTGACACTTTACACATTGGAAAATATATCAAAAACCTAAATGATAGTTAAGCTGAATCTAAATTGAAAATAATTATCCATAAATTGGAAAGAACATTTGAATTTTTAAATAGCTTTAGTGAGGTTTAATTTATATATCATAAAACTCAGCTATGTTATGTGTACATCCATTATCTTTTATTTCCTTTGTTTTGTTTTACTTTCTGAAAAACTTCCTCAGCTTCATCTTCCAATTCTTACTTTTTCTGCTGCTATCTTTGTTTTTTGTTTGTTTGTTTGTTTGTTTTGCTTTTGTTTTGTTTTTGAGACTAGGTCTCGCTATTTTTGCCTGTAGAACTGCAGGCTCTCATTGCCCAGGGTACCACAGACTCAAGCGATCCCTAGCCCCGGCCGCTTCATAGGCTGAAGCTTACAGGCATGAGCCATCGTGCCCGGCTCTGCTGCTACCTTTGGTAGCATATTCTTATCTCACTGATGCTTCTGTTCTTAGTTTATTTTGGAGGCTTTTATTTCTATACATGTTTATACTTTCTCCTTACTCCTTTTTGTTCTTTTAGAACTCTGTCTTGTATTTTGCAGACTTTTCTAAGATACACCATATCTTGAATATCTACTTGTGATTTACTGGGGCTTCAACCTAGAATGATTTCAGTGTGGACTTATGATGGGGAACCTATAGTGTTAGTATCTTTAGATCTCTCCTCTGGACAAAGTCTGGTTAATAAGAAATGAACCTTTCAAATTCCTCCCTGAAGGGAGTTCTCTAATTACCTGCATTTTGGAAGTCAAGTTGAGAATCTTAGGTGGGGGAATGTCTGCATTCAACATTTGATATTTGTAGTCATTTAAATCCCTGATTTTGGAGCCAGGTATGGTGGTGCACACCTGTAATCCCAGCTACCTGGAAGGCGGAAGCTAGGGATCACTTGAGTCTGCAGGTTTGGGACTACCCCAGGCAATATAGTAAGAACTGGTCTCAAAAAAAAAAAAAAAATCCCTGGTTTTGGGACCATTCTGTCCCCTCACGTATGCCTGACATTCTCTGTTCATAGAGCCTGTCTTACTTTTTCTAAGGACTAAAATTCCAGTGATCCAGAGAATAAAAAAGGGTCACTAATAGCAAAGTGAATCTGTACTAGTGATCTAGGATATATCTGTTAAAATAACTTTCCATTTATTTTTCTGTCCCAAGCCTAATTACCTCTTTCAGTTTCAGAGGTACTAGTACTTCCATTTCTTATGTCTTGTGAGGATTCTATAGTGTAAATGCTATTGGTTCTTATCTTGCCCAGGACAAGTGGATTGAGATTTCATTTTCTTGGACCTGCTATGTCAGTTACAGCATACCCACTTTATTTTCATCTTATAGAATGTTTTCCCCTCTAGCTTTGTCTTTTTTTGTTTATCTTACAGTGAAATGAAAATACCTATTCATGGTTAATCTGTCATCTTAACCCAGACCTCTCATAAAAAGCCAGGCTTTATCTGGTTCAACTCTACCAACGCACAAAGGAATATCTGATATGGTAGATTCTTAATAAATGTTTAAATGGATGATTACACCTGAGTTTACATCTATAAAACTCAATTAGAATCCAGCTTGTGTTGGAAGCCTGGTTTCTTTTCATGGACCTCTCAATAGACCTAGTTAAGTAGCCTCACAACATTGTGACTGTCAAGTAATCCTTGATAACAAAACAGACTAATGATGTTAAAGTTTAGCATTGAAAGTTACATTCTGCAGTTTTTTTAGAATATTTTATTACACAGATTATTTACACTCAGTGTAAGAGACACAAAGGTGCAAGTTCTACAAAGTGAAATTTACTTGAGACCTTTTTGGAGTCTGGCTACTATACAAAGTTTCTATCTTAAACTAGGAAAAATAAACCCAAAGTTAATTATAAGGTAAGAAAATAGGATGAGGGCAACAGAATACAGAACAGACAATAAATAAATTCCTTTTGACTTGTTTCATGTAGCATCATCTCAATAAATACAGAACAGACAAAATAAATGAAGCTCCAAGTTGGGTCTTCTTGAAAAATGGTAATCAACCAGCCAGATTAATCAAGAAAAAACTTAAAATGCAGATTACCAATACTAGGAATGAAAAAGAGGGTATAACTTAAGATCCTTCAGAATGGAAAGATTAACACAGGAACATTATGGACAACTTTCTATCAATTAAGTTGATGACTTAGATGAAACAACTTCATAATAATTGATTCAGAAAAGATGTAAATAATTTTTATCTGTTAAATTGAATTTATAGCCTGCTATAACAGAAAATTCCAGTCCCAAATAATTTCACTGGTGAATTTTATCTAACGGGGGAAATAGCAATCTTTCACAAATTCTTTTAGAAAACAGGAGAGAAGGGATGGCATTCTGGTTCATCTTAAGAAGGTAGTATACCTCTAATTATATCTGATAAAAACAGTATGATCCTCCTCAGATAAGAATTATTTGATACATCTTAACATTTCCATGATAAAAATTTATAAACTGGCAATAAAAGGAAACTTCTTCAATCTGATCTTATAAAACTTTTTTTCTATAAGTTTGTGTGTGAGAACATTAGTTTACAAGAGTGTAAGACTTAGGATTACAGGTTCACATCTTTTTAGGTGTATGTTATCACACCACACCAACCACCAGAACACCCATAGTCCACCACATTACCCCTTTATTCCCCACCTTGCAACTTCAATTCTACAGTCACTTTTCTAGGACTCATTTTGGTTTAATTTGACTGTTCCTTTGTTTTGTTTATTTACACTAATGAATTAAGTCATCCAATATTTATCTTTCTACTTCTGACTTATTTCACTTAACATCATCCCCTCCAGTTCCATCCATGTTGTTGAAATGGCAAGATTTCACCTATTTTTATAACTGACTAGTATGCCACTGTGTATATGTACATCCTGAAACTTTATCATTTCATCTATTCTTGGACACTTAAGTTGTTTTCATAACTTGGCTATTCTAAATGGTGCTACAGTGAACATAGGAACATAGCCCTTCAAATTAGTGCTTTTGTGTTCTTTGGGTAAATAGGAACCCTTGTATGCTGTTGGTAGGATTTGTGAACTGATCCAGATCTTACAGAAAATAGTATGGAGTCTCCTACAAACATTAAAAACAAATCTACCATATGATCCAGTAATTCCACTCCTTTGTATCTACCTGAAGAATTTAAACACTAATTCAAAAGTATACATGCACTCCAATGTTCATGATAGGTGCTTTTAACAGTAGTCAAGGAACAACTTCCAGTGTTTGTGATCGACACTATTAACAATAGTCAAGGAACAATCTAAGGGCACTATTACAGATGAGAGGATTAGGACGATGTGGAATATATGCACAGTGGCATACTCTTCAGCTATAAATTTAGATGGAGTCTTGCCATTTGTAATAATGTGGGTGGAACTGGAGATGATGCTACATGAAACAAGTCAAAAGGAAAAAAAATACAGGTTTCATTTATATCTGGAATATAGAGAAAGCTGGTCAGACAGAACCAAACCAATAACAAATCCTAGAAGTTTGACTGTGTATGGTGGTGCATGCCTGTAAGCGGCAGCCTAGGAAGCCACAGCGGGAACCAGGGATTATGATTCGAGTCCCGCTCGGGGTTTGAATGAGACCTAGTTCCAAAAAAATATAGCTGGGTGTGGTGACGCACGCCTGTAATCCCAGCTACCTGGGAAGCTGAGGCTGGAGATTGCTTGAGTCTATGGTACCCTGGGCAAAGTGAGCCTGCGGTTCCACGGGCAAAAATAGCAAGACCTAGTCTCAAAAAAAAAGGCTACCAGCATGGGAGACAGGGTGTAAAGGGCCCAGTGGACTCTGGTGGAGGATTGGATGTTGTGGTAGTGGGTGGGTAACATACATCTGAAGAGATGTGATGCTATACCTTTGAAAATATACAGTACTGTAAAACAATGTCACCTCTGAAAAAACAATTACCCCCCAATCAGAAGTGCTGAAGAGGATGTAGCTGTTCCACTGCTGGTGGGAATGTAAACTAGCACAGACATTTTGGAAAAACCATATGAAATACCAGTATTCCCACTCTTGGGTACCTCTCCAAAAAATGTAAAATCATCTAAAAAAAACTATGCTCTATAATGTTTATTGCAGCACTGTTTATAATATCTACAGGATGTGGAAGCAACATAAATGCACATCAATATAAAATACAGAAGATGTGGTATGTTCACACTGTGGAATACTGTTCAGCCACAAGAAAAGATAATGCTGCCAGTTACAGCAAATTAGAGGGAGTTCAAGGGATTTATGTGTAGTAAAAGCAAGTCAAAATGACAGAAACAAATATTAGACATTTATGTAATAGTTCCACAATGTAAAATGTGTACGAAAGCTAGATGACAATAAATGAAGTGAAGTTTATGAGGTTAAGCGGGAAGGAGAATAATGAGTCAAAGGGATAATATAGTTTGTATTATACACAGTTCACTTTTTTGTTTTTTAAACATGCTCTAGAAGGGAGTTTCATCAAAGCTGGAGTATAATGTATCTGGTATAGAGTGTATACTTTTAAAATGACGTATCTCCAAATTACAGTGTGTTCTTGAAGATACATCGCAAATTTGTAAGGACCTTAACCAATTCACTGTAAAACTGTCTTAAAATGTCTACTTTTTATTCATAAATATAATTGTATTAGAATTTCTTTAAGGACCAGGCTCAGTGGTGCGTGCCTTTAATAGCAGCCTACGGAGCGAGGCCAGAACTAGGAATTGCTTGAGTCCGTTGGTTTGAGACCCACCTGGGGCAACATAGTGAGACCTGGTCTCAAAAAATAGCTGGGTGTGGTGGTGCGTGCCTGTAATCCCAGTTACCTGGGAAGCTGAGGCTGGGGATTGCTTGAGTCCATGGTACAGCAGGAAACGTGAGCCTGTGGTTCCCTGGGCAAAATAGCGAGACCTAGTCTCAAAAAGAAAAAAAAAAA
>PVHY01020486.1:0-25019 GCA_004024945.1 Uropsilus gracilis | reverse complement strand
ATGTTCTCTGGGTATATTCCTAGTAGTGGGATTGCTGGGTCGAATGGTAAGTCCACATTCAATTGTTTGAGGGTCCTCCACACAGTCTTCCATAGTGGCTGGACCAGTTTGCACTCCCACCAGCAGTGTAAGAGAGTTCCTTTTTCTCCACATCCGCACCAACATTTGTTGTCTGTTTTATTTATGTGGGCCATTCTTATTTGTAATTCATTTGCTTGCAGTGTACTTTTCATTTTTGCACTTGTGGTTTTTTTTTCCTCTTCCATCATCTTTTTTACTACTAAATATATTAGGTTTTTATAGGCCCATTGAATGATACAATCCATGAGAACAGTAACTACATTTTTCTGTTCACTCATGTGCGCAATAGCATATCTACTCATTGTTCAAAAAGTGAAATTTTGAGCATACAGACAGTCAAATGAATGGCCTTTTAGTCAAACTGGTCTGTTTTAGTATTGGGTTAGTCTTTTGTGATCTTCTTTAAAGCATATGTTCTTTCTAATGCATACACAACATTTTTTAAAATTATATTATTTTTTTAGTAGTTTTCTGGTTATTTGAAATCCAGATGAGTGATTGTGTCACTGAGTGATGAAATTATGAAAAGAGTTGCTCATATATTCTTTTTTAATTGGGGTCTGTTCCTCTCAGGTCTGGTATGACTCTAAGACATTTGCTCTTTGGGAAGGAGCACAAACTGTGAAGATCCCAGTAGCCCTGGACACTGTAAGTTATTTTCATACTTTTTTTTTTAAGCTAGTTTAGTATGCTCTTATTAATTAGCTTGGGTTACTATAGCAAAATAGCACAGACTCAGTATCTTCAACAATAGACATTTATTTCCTAACTGTTCTGGGGGCTCAAAGTCCCAGATAAAGAAGTCAATTAATTCAGTCCCTGAGAAGCCAGGAAGTGCTGTCTTCCTGGCTTGTGGCCTGCCTTCTTGCTGTGTCCCCAGTGGCACAGACAAAGAGCTCTCTTGTGTCCTTCCTTATAACAACATAAATCCTATCATCAGGACCCCACTTTTATGATCTCATTTAGCCTTGACAACCTCTATGTAGGCCCTACCTCCAAATAGAGTCACTGAGAGTTAGGGTTTCCATTTATGAATTTGGGGCAGAGATCATTTATTGTATGTGCCTATGGGGGAAAAAAAAGTGTTGGGAGTACTACCATGCACATATAGAGACCTTAGTGTAGTAGTCACCTAGACCTGGGGAAGAGGGAGGGTTTGGGGAGCAATTTTGGGGAATGACTGCAGATAGCTATAGAGTTTATCTTAGGGTTATGAGATGTTTTACAGTTGATGGTGACAATAGTTGCATGACTGAATATACTAAAACTCATTTAACTAAACACTTTAAATGAGTGAACTGTATGATACCTGAATTATATCATCTGTTAAAGTGTAAGAAAAGATGCTGAAGTGACATATACTCTGAGATCATGGTATGGAATTGGGGCTGGGCTACCCATCCTCCTGTGCTCACATTTGCATGTCTGAGAAAAAAAATAACACTGGAAAAGAACTTTTGGGGAGATCATCACTCATTCTATTCAGAATAACCTTCAGGACCACCTCCCAAGAGCCTAAGATTTCAGTTGTAACCGTGGACCCCCAAGGGAATGCCAGCAGTTGTGATGTTAGAAGCAAACGGCCCATTCAGTCTGGATCTCTAAAGGGAAGTTTGCTTCTGCAACTGAATCACAACCACTATTACAGGCCACAACCGGTATCAAGATTAATCAATAGGTACTAATCTTTTCTAAAATTGTCAACAATAATATGAACCCCATTATGAACATAGTGATCTCAAATATCTAGGCCTGCTTATGCAGGAAAATTCATTCTTCAGTAGAACCCTCGGGATAAACATGCTTACTATATTGACAGGAAAATTATAAATACAAAACAGGAAAAGCTACTTACAGAATATGCAGAATAAATAATAAACTGATGAAAGGTAAGAATTTTCCCTAATATAAAAATATGGACCAGTATTCAATGTTTGAGTTCTTTCTTTTAATGCCAATACCATATTGCCATCTTTGTGCTTGTAAATTTATTTTGCCTTTAAGTCTATACTTGCAAAAAAATGTCTTTGAGTCTATAGTTGCAAAGAATATGTCCTCTACTTTGAAGTTGCCTTCTCTGAATACCACTTCCCTCAGAGTGTGTGACTCTTTACAGATACCAGTGTATCAACGAGGTGGAAGTATAGTTCCAATAAAGACTGCTATAGGAAAATCCACAGGCTGCATGACTGATTCCCCCTATGGACTCTGGGTGGCTCTAAGCATTAAGGTATTTGAAAAATATTACCATACACATCTCATTTGTTACGACTCTATCTCTTTAGAGAGGTAGCCTTTTGAATATGTGATACTATGTAAAAATAGTAAATCCCACCTCCAGGATAGGTGTGACTGATGTTTGTCTGGAACATTTCCGATCCAGCTTGTCATTGTTCAGCTAGCTTGACTTTCCTGGAATTGTTCTTTAAAGAACTCCAAGAACTAAAAATGACAGAACTTTCCCTCTAGATCACTGTGACCTTTGGTGTTGTGCAACTCAACATTGACTACTATTAGGAGTGACATTCCTTTTCTTAAAAGTTAGTCTGTAAGTACATTCTCTACCTGTGATTCACTCTTAGGGTTCTGCCATGGGTGAACTGTATCTCGATGATGGCCACTCATTTCAGTATCTCCACCAGAAGCAGTTCTTACACAGGAAGTTCTCATTCTGTTCAGGTGTCTTGGTCAACAGGTAATGGCGGCTAAAAACTGGTAAGAGGGGGCATTCTTGTTTGTTCCCAATCTTGGGATAATAGCTGTCAGCTGTCATCATTGATATGATGTTAGCTATCAGTTTGTCCTATACGTTCCTTCTCTGCCCTAGTTGTTCAGTTTTTATCATGGAAGGATATTGAATAAGAAACAGGCCCCAAATTAAGTTTCCTCAATCTGCTGGAGGTCGTTGAGGTGCATCTAGGGGAAAGATGCTTCTATTTTTCCTTTTTTTTTTTTTTTTCACAAATATCCAGGGTTTTTTGTGTCCGTTTTCTCTCCCTACCACTCCCCTCCCTCTCTTCCTTCCTTCCTCCCATCTATTCCAGTCACCCAATTGTGTACTTTTGCCTTTATTTCCCAGTTATAGGAGTTTAGTCTCAAAAAACATCTTTATCATTACATGAACCATATCACCAGTGTTTTCTGCTATATCTTTTATTGTTGTGAGTTGTACAGCTAAGTGTTTCATCAGTTTTGAGTTTATTTTGTGTATGGATTTAGAGAATGTTCCATCTTCATTCTCTCAGAGTAAATTGCTCCATGGATGGATTTACATATTTTGCATTCATGGAAAAGGGAAATTCATGAGCTCTTATGTTCGCTGTAATATTTTCAGTCATTCTATATACTTTTTCATTATTGTCTCCTTCCCCTTTAGAAGATCTTTAAAAATAATTTAATTTGGCATTAATCCCAGGTATTCATCCAATTAAAAATTTAATAAGTATCTGATCTCTTATAAATTGATTCCAGTGTTTAAGTCATACCTGTGATTTCAATTTCCTTATTTGATTTCTCTCCAAATAGTGTTAAAGGGAGATTGGTTTCGCTTTTAGTTAGTCTAGTTAGCACATGAAGTCATCTTCTCCCATCTCTTCATCTTAGTGAATAAGACTTCATAGGAAAAGATGGGAAGGGAACTCTCATGGCTAGGGATGTTGACCTGATAACCAATCCAAATCCCTCTTCCTCTCTTTCTTTATGCCATTTGTATCTGTTTCAGCTGTGCTGATGAGCAGGGCCATTATCTCAGCAAGTGTGTGGTAGAGCAGATCTTGGTCCTAGGTCTCAAGAAGCGGCCATCTTCTGTGATGATCCGCTCATCTGGTAAGGAAATGGGTCAATTATTTTTGTAAACATAGAAGTACTTGCAGTGAGAAGATAATTCGTCCTAAAACAAATACAGTGAGCTTAGTTCAAACAGACTGCGCTTTATGAACAAGGTGAAATACGCGAGTAGCAAGAAGAAGCAAGGCCGGCCTGCTTCTCTTCATCAGCTGGTCTTTTGCTAACTGTAAGCTAGTAGTATTTTTCTAAGGGAAATTATTTGGGACTTAGAGCAGTATCGTAGCTTCTTTGATTATTTTTTTCAAACTGTGACTATCTGAAGCCCTGGAGAATCCTATCCATATGTATGGAATTTATTAAAGAGTATTAGATGAGATGTATCCTTTCTTATCTTTGCACTTCTTGAAAAAAAATACTTTATATTTTACAGTTTCTTTTCAATCAACTTTGCTCTCAAAGGAGTATTTTATGTTTTAAAAATGCATCAAAGGTCTGTGATTTAAAATGCTTTTAATTTGTATTCTCCTAAGTTAGATACAAGGTTTAATGGTAGGATAAGAAACATTTCTGTTTCAAAGAAAATTTTTCTCTCCTACATGTTTATCAAGTATTCCCTTTTATTATCTTGATATTTAGATATTAAAGATCAGCCTGTGGCTTTTACATTTTGTGCCAAAACGTCCACCCTGAACCTGGAGAAGCTCTCTCTGAACGTTGGCGCTGACTGGGAGGTCATCATCACGTGACAGAACCGTGGGCCTGGTGGCCAGCTCAGGGCGTGCATGCACCTTTCCGTCTTCCCCTTGCTTGCACTGTGCTGCATGCTGGCTGGCTTCCCAGACTCAAAATCATCATTCACCAGTTACCAGTTTACTAATGAACAAGTGATTTCATATTTTTCCAATTGTACATTGTCAGATGCACTAGTAATATATGTTATCTCAAACACCACCTCTTCTCATGGATGCAGGTAACCTGAAGACATTATAGAGTTTAGGAGTCTTCCATGGCTTTTTGATAATGGCCCTGTGCACTATGGCCCAGTGAGTAGCTTCTCCTTGAGCATGGCAGATGAACTGGTCTTACATGAGATGTGGCTAAGTCTACTCGTGTGGTCCATTTGGCAGCATTTGCCTTGGGCCTTGAAGCAGAACCACTCTCACTGTAGAAGCTGAGTTACTAGAGACCTAGCTCCAAGCAGTCACTTCTAGCCTCTCCTCCTGTAGTCATCTTCCACCCACTTAGGGGTAAAGGACACAGCCCTTTGCTGTTTCCACTGCAAATGGTACAGCAACAGAAAGTCACTCTCCCTAGAGATAGACTCAGGAGCCAAGGATTCTTTTTTCTATTAGGTGCTAAAGTTTAAAATTAATGCGTTTTAATTCTAAGTTTTTAATCTTAATTGCTTGTATTAAATACTGTCTACTGACCAAAGAATATTTTTAACATGAGTAAGCTATAAGTTATAGTAATAAAATCAATATCCATGTCCCCACCACCAAACTTCAGAAATAGAACACAGAATGGTTAGCAATGGTTAGAAAATGAGACACTTGCACAAAATTTAACATGTGCCAAAAATCACAGTAACAAATGTAAGTAATATTTTAATATAATATAAAATCAAAATGCAAGAAATCCATAACAAACAAAATATCAAAAGTTTAAGTAATGTTAGGGTCAGGATCACTGAGTTTTCCTTTTACTTCAGATATCGGTGTGACTTGTCATGGTTTAGGATGTTTACAACATACCAGTTCTTTGTTCCCCACTGCCTGCCACAGCATCTGTTGGGCAACCTCGGTCCTCAGCATTGTTCAGCTGTACATTTTCTTATCAAGTTTCCTCCACTTAGCAAATTTCCAACTGCCACCTCTGTGCCTTTCTGTTCACTGGGCCTCAGTACATTCCCTGTCTTCCCTCTACCTATACAATTATTACCATCCTTCCAGGCCCAACTCAAATTCCACTTATCCAGGAAGCCTTTCTCACTACCCTAATTTCCCCTACATCCTATACCCATAAATAGTGATTCTGCTCTTCTCTAAACTGTCACCACCCATTACCTCCCCAAACCCCCCTCCCACCTTATAATAGCATTCTCAGGGACAACCCTTTAATGTTTCAGGTTTTCCTGGATTGCATGGTCTCAGAGCATGTTGTGCTCATCTGATATCTGCTGGAACATCACTGTACTGGCTTTCAGTAACTATTAGCTATAACTGGTTAACTGGTAGATTTGATTGAATAAAAAATGAGAATTGAAAGCATTTGTGTCTGAGTTACTTTCCCAACATTGTATTCTTCCCTCTGAGTGCAGTAAACATTGAGCATTTCCTAATGGACACTTTTCATAGTGTCAGTTAAGATTTAAGCTTTGCACCATGTAAGTGCACATAAACATTTGCATTGTCTTTGCTCTCATTTCTGTAAGGTTTGCTAGTAAAGAGAAAGGAAGAAGTCTACATTATCTGAAGTCGTATTTTCCAGCTTCATAGTTGCCTTGCCAACCTAAATCAGACAACCTGAAAACTGGGTGCTGTTACATAATATAAATGATGTTGGTTTTTTTTAATAGAATTTAAAGGTGACTAATAAAGACCTATCTTTGGATGAGCATTGATTGCATGCCTACTCTTCCATTTAAAATGTTTTTGTAGGAAAAAATAAAATGAGATAGAAGAGTTAGTTATTAAGAAACTGCTCTGTTTTGACCCAGATTATACCGAGACTAAAGACATTGAATGGTAAGAAATATGGTCTGCGTATTTTTCATTGTTCTCTGCTCTTGTTGCTTCTCACATTGTATGTACCTGTTGTCTCTGAATTTATGTACCAGAAAGCTATGGGGGCTGAGCTGGTCTATAAATGTTCAGATATCTTGTGTGACTAATTCATGATATGTTTTCTTGAGAAACCAGATTTTACATAAGAAATTAGAATCATTTCAATAGGGATTCAAACAAACCTCTAAAAGAGATGCATAATGTAGCTTTCTTACAAGATTTAAATACCAAAGAAGAGTTGACAAATCAGCTTAAAAGCAGAAACTGGTCAAGAGAAATATGAGCAAAGATAATTCACAAAAGAAACTGAAATAGACTAAATAAGCATGAAAGATGCTTGGTCTCATTGATAATCAAAGAAATTATTTTTTCCCCTGTTGGCAAAGATTAAAAAGAGAGAAAATGTTTAGTGCTAATGTTTGTGTGGGGAATAGGGACTATTGTACACCACTGGAGGAACTATAAATAATTATAATCTTTTAGGATGACAATCTGGCAATAACATCAAAAATTTAATTGCAGCTTAAGAAGGGAGGCTGAAACTAGGAATCACTTGAGTCTGTGGGCTAAAGACCCACCTGGGGCAAAATAGCAAGACCTAGTCTCAAATAATAGCTGGATGTGGTGGCGCATGCTTGTAATCCCAGCTACCTGGGAGGCTGAGGCTGGGATCCATGGTACCCCAGGCAACGTGAGTCTCTGGTTCCCTGGGCAACATAGCGAGACCTAGTCTCAAAAAAACCACAAAATTTTAATTTACAGAGACTAATCCAACAACTGTGCAGTTGTTATTTAGATTGTTATTAGATTGATTGTTATTTAGGTAAAATAACAATCAATAATATGGAAAAACAAATTTCCTTTAACAATATTGGTAAAATACAGTACTTTCATATAATTAAATGTTATGTAATGTTAAAATAATTATATATCAATATAAAATGCATTTATTGGTATTTACTGAGTTATTTTTATTTTTCAAGAAGAAGTTATAATTAAAGTGAAGCGAGGGCCATCCTATTTCTTGAAAATGTGAAGGCCCTGAGAAAAACAGATCTGAGGAGCAGATTGAAATGGGGACTAGAAAAGAGGGCCGGGCACAGTGGCTCGTGCCTGTAAGCTTCAGCCTATGAAGTGGCCAGGGCTAGGGATCATGGTTCGAGTCCTGCCTGGGGCAACGTACCGAGACCTAGTTCCAAAAAAATAGCTGGGTGTGGTGGCGTGCGCCTGTCATCCCAGCTACCAGGGAAGCTGAGGCTGGGGATTGCTTGAGTCTGTGGTACCCCGGGCAACGAGAGCCTGGGGTTCCACGGGCAAAAATAGCGAAATCTAGTCTCAAAAAATAAATAAACAAAGAAAGAAAGAAAGAAAGAAAGAAAGAAAGAAAGAAAGAAAGAAAGAAAGAAAGAAAGAAAGAAAGAAAGAAAAAAAGAAAGAAAGAAAGAAAGAAAGAAAGAAAGAAAGAAAGAAAGAAAGAAAGAAAGAAAGAAAGAAAGAAAGAAAGAAAGAAAGAAAGAAAGAAAGAAAGAAAGAAAGAAAGGCTGAAAAGAGAGCAACCTGCTGAAATGGGGACTAAAGAGACATGACAACCATTGTGTGGTCCTGGCCTAGGTGCTGGGCCTTTAAAGAACAGTATAAGGAGACCTGGAAAAACTTGAATGGGATCTTTTGAAAATAATTCTCCTAATTTTCAAGGGTTGTATTATGAGTCTATAGAAGAATGTTCTTATTTTTAAGAAATACTTAAGGGGGCTGGGCATGGTGGCACATTCCTGTAGGTGGCAGCCTAGGAAGCCACAGCTGGGGCCAGGGATCGCGGTTCAAGTCGCGCGGGGGGCACATAGCGAGACCTAGTCTCAAAAAAACAGCTGGATGTGGTGGTGCGCACCTGTAATCCCATCTACCTGGGAAGCTGAGGCTGGGGATTGCTTGAGTCTGTGGTACCCTGGGCAACATGAGCCTGCGGTTCCACAGGCAAAAATAGCGGGACCTAGTATCAAAAAAAAAAAAAAAAAAGAAAGAAAGAAATACTTAAGGGGTAATAAGCTATCATTTCTCTCAAATGGTTCTGAAAAGTTAGTTATGTTTGAAAAAGAGA
The DNA here is from genome assembly GCA_004024945.1 of Uropsilus gracilis. Taxonomy (NCBI): domain Eukaryota; kingdom Metazoa; phylum Chordata; class Mammalia; order Eulipotyphla; family Talpidae; genus Uropsilus; species Uropsilus gracilis. The sequence goes on along the minus strand of PVHY01020486.1, from coordinate 16,268 downwards.
CAGAATATAGAAAATGTTTTAAATGTTATAATTGAAGAATGTGAAGAGCATATAGTTCTTTATAGCAGATGTTCCACTTTCCATGAAGTTTTATTCTAGTAAAAAGTTAAAAACCCTGTGTTATCTAATAGCTTTAAAATATTTGATTCCGTGCAAAGGCTTGTAAACTGTGGGATATAAAATAGGATGAAACAAACTTAATAATGAACTCTAGAATAAGAAGATTACCTGTATTATGCTGCAGACCATTTTAGAATTGCTATCAGATTAGCTTTTCTTCATCTGAGAAATACTGGACTATAGCAAGTCCTTTACATCAAAAAACATACAAACCATTCTCTAGTACAAGCCAATAGCCCTGACCCTACACTACCCACATTGTGGAAGGAATACATGTTGCTTCATTACAAGTCTTGTCTCATCACAGGAGCTGACCAGGGAGCCTTCAGGAAGATCCTCACACTAATAGGAAAAAATACATGTTTGTTTAGGGCAAAAGCCCTGAATAGCAGCTAGGAAGAGTCTTACATGCACTGGAAGCCCAGTTCAGTCACCTTTTTCTGCTTCCAAGCAGAAGTCATCATGACATTTTAGTCCTGGCTGTGGATCTGGGGTGGTCAGTTTGTACTGGAACTGAGTTCTGATAGAGGCTTCAGTCTGACGATGTACCAAGAAACTCCCTGTCCAAGGAAACTGGTTTCATTTGAGACTAACTTATGGGACTAATTGTGTTCTGGAGTACAGCTCACTTCAAAACTATTAACTAATAAGTTAGTCAGGATCATGACCCTATGTAGTAACATGATTGGGTCATTCCACTAAAGAATCTCAGAGCAGAAAGTACAATCAATGACATTAGTTTGCCTTAAAATTTCACCAAGCCTTGCTGGGTGTGGTGGTGCACACCTGTAATCCCAACTACCTGGGAGGCTGAGGCTGGGGATCACTTGAGTACATGGGTTTGAAACAACCCTGGGCAATATAGTGAGACCTAGTCTCACTAAGTCTGTTGGCCTGGTAAACTAAACTGGCCTATCCAATCTCTGTAGTTGTAGGGAAGATTGCAATTCTGCAGTCTGGCCCGTGTGCAGAATCCCTGCACTTTTTCAACCCTCTTTTAATATCAGGGTGTAACAATAATAGGCAGAAGAAACACAGTCAAACACAAATCTCTAGAGCTTGATATCTTTAGCTCATTGTTGACCATTCGCTACCTAAAAGCCTTCTGAACAGTAGAATTCTTAAAACGTGATTAAGCATTCCAATCTACTTTTAAGATGCCCACCTACTAAACCCTCTGAATGACCTGCGTAATTCTGTGGGTAGAAGGTGGGCACCCTAGATTAAAATAACTACAGCCCTGAGGTAGCAAATCATCAGCAGTTCCACGGGAAATATCACTATATTAACCACAGACAGTGGAGGCCATGTAACTGGCACTCTTGGAGAAATAAAGGAGACATTGGCATCTGATATCAGATCTGCCTGTCTTATGACCAGTCTCACTAAAGACTGCAGTGCCATAGTAAGGTCAGCCAGAACCAGAGCAGCTGTTTCTTGATAGTTGTTTCCAGCAGTGCTGATGGTGTTGGATTCCCCTCCAGAGTGAGGGGAAGGGAAGCCCTGACTATTTATATGCAAGGATCCAGAAATCTTATGCCTTATTCACATTAACAGTCTTACTTGTGCGTCTGGATCCTGGGGTCTAGTTTGGGTCTGCAGAGATCTGGCTATTATCTTGGCCATCATACTTACCTCTTTAGACTTTGTTAATGAAAGGAGATAATCTTGGAATTTCTGTGACTTTTCCAGGACTTAATCATAAAAATACAGCAGAATTTTTAAAAGTCTCTCAATTGTAAGATGGTGTTAATCAAAGCTGCAGGGATGTTTACAGATTTTAAATATACTACATATAGAAAGGGCAAAACAGTAACTTTGGTGAGTCCTGGTAGACACCTCCTTAGCCAAGTGGTCAAAGTTGACATCAATGCTATGTGCCCCCAGACAATTTGATGAGACAAGCACATCACCTACCTAACTTCCTTCCCTTCCCTAACTCCATAGCCTCAATCTAATCATATGGAAAACATCACACACCCAAGCTCAGGGACATTCTCCAACATAACTGATGAGTATGCTTCACAAATGCCAACGGTCAAGAGAGACAAAGACCGTGGGACCATCAGAGGACACCAATGAGACGACAGCTGAGTGTAATGCAGGGTCCTGCAGTGGATCCTGTAAGAGAAGAAAAAAAAATGTGATGTCAGGGCATAGGGGAAAACTACCCCCACCCCTCAATCTGGGCTCTTCTGACAAGCTTATAGGAGACAGGTTTATAGGAGAAAAGATCAATTTAATAAACATATGTATGAATAATTTACATGACTATAAAATGGGGCAAAATGTGGATGCATATTCTGTGCTAAGGAATCTGGGGTGTCAAGAAGAAGAGAAGGGGAGTTCACATTATGAAGACGGGATGACTTCATGTTTACTCAGCATGAAAAGATGAGTTTCCCAGGTAGAGAGAACATGTTCACTGAAAAATCTGTACTTGTTGATACCCCCCAAATTAGATTCCTCTAGGTCAGAAAAGGGGGAGCAGTAACTGCTTCTTCAATTAAGGAAATGGCAAAAGCTTAGGGAATGATTAGGTGAAGGGCAAAAGGACAAGGGGAAAGGTGAGGGCCTCTCATAACCTAACGGACCTCTGTTGATACTTGTTCCGCATAGCAAGGTGACAGGCTTAAAATAGCTGATCTGACCCTTTTTGACATGACTGATCCCACAATGGAAACAATGAAGGAATCAAAATGTGTCTTGCAGCTTGACTAATGTATTTTACCAACATTAATTCCTTAGTTTCAGTCAATGTACTCAGTTTATACAAGGTTTAAATATATTACAGGAACTGGGGATATAGCAATTCTGTACTACCTATGCAACTCTCATCAATCTAAACTTATTTTTTTAATTTTCTAAACTTTTAAAAATGATGTGAAGAGGCTATTTTACAGTAGGCACTTACTGAATTATAGATGTTAAAAACAAATACATTGCTTCCAAGATTGAAGAATCAAAGAAATATTTATGGGTGGGAAAGACAGTGAAAGGGAGTCACTAATTGGCCTTTTGGTTCAACAGAAAACATTCTAGCCACAGATACTGCATGACCTTGGCTAAAATTGTTATAAAAACTAGTTCTTGAAGAAGCTTCTGAGAAGTGAAAATCTGCAGCTGTCTATTTTTTTTAATTTTATTTTTTAAATTTATATATAAATTTCACATCATTGTAATCCTAGGGATTCAACCCCCCCCCACCCTCCCCACCATTACCCCTTTTTCCCCCTTGCCCAAAGTTTTGTGCTTCAGTTTGGTGCTTAGCTTGTTTTAACTTTTCCTCATGGCTTTTGTTTATTTTTTCCCCTATATCCCATATATTAGTGAAACCATGTGGTTTCTGTCTTTTTCTTCTTGACTTGTTTCTGCTTATATGATTTCTTCTAAGTACATCCATGTTATCATAAAATCATCAAATTTGTCATTTTTAATTGATGAGTAATATTCCATAATGTATATATACCACATTTTTTTCACCCAGTCATCTTTTTGGAGGCATTTAGGTGGCTTCCAAGTCCTTGCAATTATAAATAGTGCATCTGCAGTTGTTTAATAGGCTCATTATCCCTCTTTAATCATGGGCTCAGATTGGATTTCTGACTGATAGCATGAGTTTCTACAGCTGTGCAGCTGAGTTTGGACCTGCTAGCCAGAGTTGGAGAGTTTATCCAAAACACTAGGTAGAGCAAAATGAATAGCTCCCAGCTGCACTCTGTGACATTCCCATCCTGCTGTGACAAGAGGCTCACTCTTTCCACACACTCATCTTAGTTACTAACCGGTGGAACTAACTTAGTAAAAGAAAGCAAGCTCAGCTTGTGTGGCCTAGGAAGAGCTCCTCCCCCAGAGGCAAATCAGTCAAGAAACCTAAGTGCACAAGACAAGCACACCTCTGATGAAAGACACTGACCACATGAGCCAGGGAAGCACTACCCCAGTGTTATACCTATGGGAGATGTTCAGTTAGTGCCCACAGAGAGAATGCTGGTTTTCACCCATGAGTGACCATGTCTAAGCCCAAAGTAATATTAAATGCAGGTCATCTCTAATAACATTTCTTGTGCATTTCAGGTAATCCTGCACTATTTAAATATTTACCTAAATTAACTTACTTTAATTCTTATAACTCAATAGAATGACTATCACAATGCCCATTTTAAAGGTGAGAAAACTGAGAGGAAGTAAGGATGTCGTAACCCACCCAAAGTTACACAGGCACAGCCTGTGATCAGCAGGCTAGCTGCTCAGCAAGCAGTCCGTAGGGCTGCCCTCCTCTGTCCTGCCTCTGCAAGAGCTATAAAGGTTCTTGGGCATTTCCTCAGAGGGAAAGGAGGATAATGTTATAGAGTAACCCCCTAGACACAAAACCAGAGTCTCAAGATATGATTAAAAATGAGCCTTTATTTTTAAAAATAAGCCTTTATTAAATGGCCAGGACTGTCTTCCACTGTAACAATAAGCAGAGAACAGTGCCCGCCTTTGAGAAAGGGTTTTTATAGAAAAGCAAGATTAACAGAAGCAGACTTGCAAGTTAAAACAAAGATGTGAGTCATACAGCACTCTGTTGCTTTCTGCACCCATCTCCTGAGTGTAGCAAAAACAGCTACTAGCTCTTACAGTTATCTGCTGTCCTCCAGACCCATCTCCTACGTGTAACAAATATGTGAGCAAGGACCTTGGAAGCTTCTGCTTCAGGGAAGAATTTAACCCTACTTGTCACTATTATCTGGTCTACCTGCAGGAGAAACATGGCTACATATTACTGTTTCCTGCTGTATGTGCAAGGGATGGGTCTGGTCGTATCTGACCTTAGTTTCTATTCCTCTGAGTTCAACCTCATCTCAGATAGGCTGTCGGTCCCACAAGCTGCAACTCTAGACAAAAGGCTCCTAAAAGCCATAATCACCATCTCCCTATTTCAGTCATCATTTCCCACTTTTTATCATAGCCTTAGCTCAATGAGACTGGTCACGTAGGAACAGGCAGGGCTGCAGACTGGGACAAGCCTCTGCTCAATCACACTTGGAAGGTGGTCATCTCCTTATGGCTGAGTAGCTGCTGGATAGAAGACAAGACAGAAGCTGGAGAGGCAGTTTTCTTTCCCAAGTCACTTGTGCTCCAAGAGCTCTGAAACCAACTCTTTTAAGATAGGACATCCTAAGACTCGACATTCAGCATTGTTTAATTTCCAACTCCAGCTTCTGACTCAGATGCCTAATGTGGCATGCCTAAATAACCTTTTCCCAGGTGCACATTTTGTAGCAGATTTGGCCTCACTGTTCATTGTGAGGATGGGAACATGGCAGTGGAGAAGGCACCATGATTTTTATCAAGGGCGGATTGTGTTCTGTGTCATTTTCCACCCAGCAGTTTCACGCAACACTGACACAAGAACATTCTAGAAGAGATGTCAATTCCAGTAGGATGATGTTCTGATATCCTAGAGCTTTAGAAAGTGGCCATCATGTTTTTAAAAATGCCTAGAATATTTCTCCAGAATTCAGTAACTCATGTTTACACTTGTTAGCCTCTTTTAATATTCTTTCTCCATTAACTTGGTGACCAAGAGCTTGATAATCTATATGACTGACTATTTAATAACACCTCAACAGTTACTTGCTAACTTTTCATGTTCAATGCCCTCAGATATTCCCTGAACATATGAGTGTTTAATGGTAACACAGAACTGTCCCCAGAGATGTCCTGCTCCCTCCACTATGCAGTCTGGCTGCAGACAGTCTCTCTCTTGCACTCAGACTCATGATCTTCACTTCTATTTTTAGTTTTCCTGGCTCAAGCTTCTTCAGGCTACTGAAACACAACCCTTACTCTCTTTCTCTCCCTCCAGCATGTATCATAGCTGATAGGAGCCCCCCAGTAAAATCTATAGAAATTCTTCAGTGCTCCTTTCTCAGGAAAGCGATGACTTCGGGACCACGGCTGTTTTTAAGGTGGACATATGCTGGACAACCTTCTAATGGACTTTAAACTTTGAACTGGATGTGGACAGTTTTCTCGCAGATGACAGCATCCATCCAACTTCCCCTTTACAGTTGCTTCCTTTCCTTGAAGGTAGCTGTATATTGCTTTCTTTAAAAACCTCCTTTCAAAAGATCCTGCCATGCCAACCGTCATTAGCCCATCTGTGGCCCCCCGGACAGGGGCTGAGCCCAGGTCCCCGGGGCCAGTTCCCCACCCAGCCCATGGGAAGACCACCGAGGCAGGGGGTGGCCACCCAGGTGGTATCTATTCAGCTATCATCAGCCGCAATTTTCCTATTATTGGAGTTAAAGAGAAGACATTTGAGCAGCTTCACAAGAAATGTCTAGAAAAGAAGGTTCTTTATTTGGATCCTGAGTTCCCACCAGATGAGACCTCTCTCTTTTATAGCCAGAAGTTTCCCATCCAGTTCGTCTGGAAAAGACCTCCGGTGAGTAGCTTACTGGTTGCTGGTGGGTTTTTCCTCCCCTGAAGTCCTCACGCTCAGCAACCCCCACAGCCACTCTGATATGCACATGGTGCTGGGCGACGGATCCTGGCAGCAGCTCTGCTGGGCCCTGTTGTTCTCGGGTGAGAAAGGCCTGGTTCTCAGACTTTCTCTTTCTGAAAAAAAAAAAAAAAAAAAAAAAAAAGTTTGTTTTTTTTTAAAATGTAATTGGAACTCAGTTTAATTCAGCTTTTGAGAGTAAAAAGAAATTCCCAGGAAAATTCCAAATAGCCTAGGTCTACCCTCTCTGTTGAAATGTCTTGCGTCTTTGTAAAGATTCCTTTGATTCCAGGGCTAAAAGCAAACTGTTGCCTTCAGTAGTTTGCCAGTAGCCATATCTGTCTGATAAATGGAAGCCCTGTAAAGAGAAGAGTAGCAAGCCCAGACTACCTTTTTACGCATGAAATGTTAGGGTTAGGAGAGACCCAAGTAGTCATTTTTGTTCGTATAACTCACCTCACAAATGAGGAAATAAAGGCACACCAGAATGAAATATATCTAATGAGCATGTGACAGTCCTCCAGCCTTTAAGTTCCCATTACAGTGACCTACCAGGAGAATCATATTCCCCTAGTTCCCTTCTCTAATTATTCCCCAATATGATTCTTGTTCTTAATTCAGGACATATTTATTGAGTATCTAGTGCCAGGTACCCCGAAGACTAGGGAAGGAGCAGTAAATACGACAAAAATTTCTGCTCTCCTGAACCTAGAATCCTGAGGGTAGAGGAACCTGGACAGAGTGAGGACTGTCAGGGGACAATATGCAGGGAACCATGTGATTATTAGGTGTTAGGATCGTTAGGTGCTAACTATTCTGGGAAGAGAAACCATCCCTGAGGAAATCATTTCATATGAGATCCAATGAGATTCCTTAGCCTCATCTTTCTTTTCAACCTGAGGCAAAATATCCTACAACCCCATTCTCACCCCATGTGTCCCAGAGGACTCCTTTCCCAACTCTCCCTGATGGTTCTGTGGGAAGGTACATGACTGTCCAAAAGGCCTCAGTTTAGAAGAGAGACCTGGAGAGAACTTTATTCTTCAACCCAGACAACACCCAGGTCAAATTCCTAGGAAAAGTCACACGTGGGCTGAAATAACTCCAGTGACACTATTCTCAACCTCTGCTCCCACTGCCAACCCCACCCTAACCCCCTTGTCTTCAGGATAAATCTAAACTCCTTAGCAGAAACACAGGTCCTCCAAAGCTAGCCTCTGTCTGCCTATCTTAGCTTCACCCTCTTCCCTTGGACCCAAACACATTGGTCTCTCTGTGGCCCCCAGTCTCCCCATACCCTCAGGCCTTGCTCCTGCTGTCCCTCCCTCTATAACGCCCTTGGTCTTTTTTTTTTTTTTAATCTGATTTGCTCCTTCTCACCTTCTTTCTAAAACTCTATTCAGATGTAATTTCCTTTAAGCTTTTTGTTCCCCTTTCACTCAGCATGAGACCATTCTTTTTCATCTAAGACCTCCTTCACCTGCACGGCCTAGCAGGCTCACCACAGTAAGTCAAACCCACATCGGAGGATGTTAATCCAAAAATAAGGACAACATTGCCTTCCAAGAATGTAAAAGCCTTTTCTAATGCTACTTCAACAAAACAAAACCAGAAATCCTACCAATATGCTCTTAATGAACTCACTGGTAGATTTTAGTCTTACAAGCTAGACCCACAAATTAGAGAAATGTTTTCAGGATCTATTATGCCCAGTGCTAGATTGATTCTAAGACTTAGATTGTCAGAGTCAGTGTGGGATACAGGGCACCAGAAGATCTGTCTGTTTTCAAACTGCTCCAACCAACAAAAACTTTGAATTTTCTTCAGATCACACATTTACATTCTCGTTTAAAATGCCCCTATTTTCAATAAAATTTATTTCTAAGTTATCTTTATTTAAATGCCCCTCTTTTCTACAGGGCTAAGATAGCAAAAACATTAATGGTTGGTTCACTAGTATAAGTTAAAATATAGAATTAGAGATGGGTGAATGAACCTGGAATGAATCTTAGAGATTCTGCCAAGGACCCTCCTATAAAGATGAAGTAGTAAAGGTCCAAAGAGGGCAAATAACTTTTCTACAGTGACACCAACTGATTGAAATTGAGAAACTACAATAACCACAGCTCTTTCAGAAATGTAAAGAATTTCTTGAAGACATTACGCACTTTCAAAACTGCAGTGACCTTTGGCATACTCAAGCAGTCTGTAAGGAAAACTGTATTCTTGAGAGACCCTTCCTACTTCACTATCTACACCACAGAATTATTGAAAATCAATCTGGTTGATAGGTTGATTTGATATTTGAAAGGTTGTTGGTGACTTTTTGGTAACCAGAAGTTTTTAGAAAGGGTTGAGTGGTTTAAAAAATTGGAAAATGGAAGTGGTAATGATTTCTTCTTTTGCGATATTTGATAATGAAGGACAAGAAATGTTGGGATTTGACAAAGAAATAGCATCAATGAAAGGAAGAGTTTGTTGTTTTTAGGGAAGGAGAGACTTAGAGAAGCTTACTGACTGACAAAGAGAACAGAATTTGATTTTGATCCTACTTTTACTCACCAACAGTAGAATGTATGTATTGTAAATCAAAGTATGATTTTCTAGCATCTCTTAATATTTGTAATATTCGCAATATTATTTATGCTAATATTATTTAATTATCAATCATTAATATTATTTATGTTAATATTCACAATATGTTTTGTACGGCCTCATTAACACATGAAGAATTTTGGCATTTATTTTCTTTGTTCATTAGGTACAGCATTAAATGTGATGTTTTGGGCAACCATCCCATGATAATTGTCATGTAACCAATCCTCGCTGCCACATGTAAGCATCAGGCTCACCAATCTGTGTAGATTCTTCATTCCTTTTAGGAGTCGCACAGACACACCAGGCAAGGGAGGCCACAGCGAGGACAGGGGAGGCAGGTGGAGAAAGGCCAGGAAGCAGACAAGCCCTAAGTTCTCCAGGAATCTTCACTTTTTTCTCTGCCATTCTCTCATGCTTGTGCACATGCTCTCTCATGCTTGTGCACACGCTCGCTCATGCCCTCTCCTCCCCTTTATCCCCTCGCTCCGAGGCCCAGGTGTGCATACTTACACATGTACACAACTGCTGGGTAGCATAATGATGGGAAAGACACAATACCCAGGTTATAAGCTAATGGAGGTAAAAGCCTAACTCGCTTACCTTAGAGTCATAAAACAAAACAAAACAAAACAAACCTGGGGATTCATTCAAAATAATAGATGGAATTATCTTTAAATGACTTTAGAGAAAAGACAGTGCTAATGAGTTAGTGAAAATGTTACTGACATCTTTCTTTTTTAAAAATCTGTCATTTGTGTTCTCTTCCTATTTATCTATCTTCTCTATCTTACCTCCATCACCATCCTTTTTACCTTACCCTTCTTCGTCCTTCCCTTTTAACTGCAGAAACTTCAGTTTGGTTATTAATGTCTGCTAGCTTATGGAATTTTCAAAAATAGTTAAGAATTACTTAATATGATCAGAACGTGAAGATGATGGTGATGATGATAATGAAGATGATAGAGAATTATTCATGATCAACTATAATTCTAATCACGATAACACGCTGTACTTTCAACCTTTCTCTCTTAAAAGGGAAAGGAAACACATGTCCTTAGGATACCTGAATCTCTTCTCACATGCTTAGCAATATTACCTCACTGTCTGCCTTACACCTCTATTAGGGGGCATCATGCATTGAATTTCTGAATCAAAAATCTGATGCCTCCAGACGTCCCTTATATTATAATTTCTAGGATCAAAAAGCAAAATATTCTATAATACTTCCCAATTACTAAGCAAACTTTTCCTGATGACAAACCCCTGATTAGAAAAAGAACAGCTTCTAGAACACAGTTTCTGAGAGGCCCTGAGGGGAAACATGCTTCATTCTATGTGGTGGGACTTTAGTCTCCCAAAACTCCTGGCTTCTCTCCTCTGCTGCATGGATTTGTAAAGAGAACCTGACCAGCCCTTTTCTTCCCTCTTCCTCTTAGGAGCAAGCTACCTGCTCCTTTCTACACAAGGAGTCCTGTAGAGGGACCCAGAGCCACCTGTCACTATTGTGAGGTAGTAGTCACAGCAGCTAATCTTGAATTCACTGCCTCACAGTAAATATTCCAAGTGCTTTCATATGTTAACTCATAATCTTCACAACAGCCCTGTAAAGTAATATCGTTGTTCCCATTTTACAAATGACAAGACTGAGTCTCAGAGCGATCACTTGCTCCAAATCTCTCAGTAAAAGGGTAGAGCTGGAATTCAAATCAGACAGGCTCTCAATGGTGAAATCTAGCTAATTCTGACAACTAGAAGCCAGTATCAGCTTAACCAACAGTAAACATGGTGTTTTGGCTATCCTCCACTTTTATTTTATTCTTCCAAAGGTTGAAAACTCAGCTAGGCATGGTGGTGCATGCCTGTAATCCCAGTTACCTGGGAGGCTGAGGCTGGGGATCACTTGAGTCCATGGGTTCAAGACAACTCTGGGCAACATAGCAAGACCTAGTCTCTTGAAAAAACAAACAAACAAACAAACAAACAAACAAACAAAGGTTGAAAACTCAGGTGTGGAAGTGAGGTCTCACTACTGGGACTCCATGAGCCACAGCAGGCATCAGGTGATACCTTGGGGTTTGGCTCCAGGAAGTAGCAGGCTCTGTGAGCTGGAGATTGAATGGCACAGTGGTAAGAGCGCCAACTTACCCACATTCAAGTTCTGACCCTGCTTAACACCTAGGTAATTCTAGTTGCAATTTTTATTTATTTATTTATTTGTTTGTTTTTTGAGACTAGGTCTTGCTATTTTTGCCTGTGGAACTGCAGGCTCTCATTGCCCGGGGTACCACGGACTCAAGCAATCCCCAGCCTCGGCTTCCCAGGTAGCTGGGATTACAGGCATGTGCCACCACACCCAGCTATTTTTTTGGAACTAGGTCTCGCTACGGGCCCCAGGCGGGACTCGAACCACGATCCCTAGTCCCAGCTGCTTCATAGGCTGAAGCTTACAGGCACGAGTCACCGTGCCCGGCCTTGCAATTTTATTTTGTCACCAGTTTCCCATCTGAAAAATGGGGAGCAATCATAATAAAAGAACCTGTCTCATCAGGCTGTTATTCATACATTAGTTAACCAATGCTAAATCTTAACAGGTGATTGGCATGTATGTGATGCCACTATGATTGTGTCACCATCACCTACACTCAGCTGTGCAACCTCTAAAAAGCAGCAACATCCTAAAAATCCTTCCAGATTAATTGGTGTCTAGGACCAAACAAGACATTAGCCATGGAAATGTATGAATTCTTTGTGACTGAGCTAAACGAATTGTTGCAGCTAAATGCAAGGGAATGTGTGTGAAGCCTCACATTATGGGTAACCAACCTTTAGTGCAATTCTAGTCATCTCCATCAAGTTCAAAAGGTGTGGTTGGCTGTGAAAATGAGAGCATATCATACAAGTAGAAATGAAAAAACTAACTGGGGGACTTGGCAACCCACTCAATGATTGACTGTACAGGCCAGAGAGATCAAGAGAGTAAGCAATGGAGGTGAGCAGGGGAAGAAATGTAAACCTACCCTTAGATCATATTCAGTGTTATAAGTCAATGTTCCCTCAATTTGAAAAACCATAATAAAAATAAGATAGAAAAAGTGATGAACAAATGCTTGTTTTCCCCATGTTCTCCTGCAGTCACTCTCAAAATAAAGACAACATAGATTCCTCTTTGCTTTTGGAGGAAGAGAAGTGAGGGGCCAGTTGCAAGCCTCGTGCATCTATTGCCCTCCTTACCCCTGGTAATGTAGGGTCCCCAGTCCCTCCACAGTGACCCGCAGGCCCACAGGGAATTCTCTCTTGCAAGAAAGACTCTCCCTTACTGGTGCCTCTGCCACTTCCAGTCCAAGGCCCTTTCGTGGGTGAGCTGACTTTGCAAATTGACTTGCGTGTACTCTGTGCTGCCAACGCAGTCAACCAGACTCACTAAGGCCCTTGAAGGCAGAGGCTAGGCGATGCTTCTGGACCTCCCCAGCTCTGGGGCTAGCCAGCGTCACCTTCTGGTTAATTCCATCTCATTCTGGCCCCACACTGGCCTAGACTCTGGAAGAAGGAAGGGCCCACATAACTTGGGAGCCAGATTAGACTAGACTTCAGGTTAACTTCACTCCGTGGGTATGGCCTTGGCTCTGGGCCCTGCCAGGAAAGGTTATTTCCTATTGGACCTCCACTTCACAGCTCTGAGTTGACTTCAGAAAGGCATAATGGAACCATAGCCCTCTCTAACTTAGCGCCCAGTTCGTTCCCTAAGAAATTATTTTCCCCTTCCTACCTTCCCTCCTGGCCTTCTAAGTTCCTGGGTGTGATAACCCAGATTCTGTATTTTCCCTTTGCAAGTTTTTGCTCTCCTTGTTTCCACTGGTTGTTGGAGATTGAGGGTATTTATCACCTTTCCATTTATCTCCAGATCCAGTCATAGGCTGCCTAACCTACCTCTTCCCTCACAACGTGTTCCGTCTCTATCTTCTCAGCCCCAAGATCTCCCACTCTGGGGAGTGGACAGGATTGTTTTATAGGAGGGGGAAAAATCTGGTTTACTTACAAGAGGGAGGTGAAGTAGAAGAGAAATCAAAGTGGGGTGAGGGAAGCAGCAGGGCTAGAGGTGACACACCTGTTTCATTGCTTCCCTTGACCTGACATTAATAACACCTTTCTGATGCTTTTGTGAAATGCTTAAAGCAGGGAACTTTTTGGTAAAAGGTGGAATTAGTATCTTGATTAACACAGGCAAGACAGAACCACAATACAGAAGTCAGAGTGTAGAAAGCACAGACATGGGGAAAGAGAGAAGCACACGAATGGAAACTGCTAGTGCACAGAAAGCGGATTTGTGGAGGGAGAAAGATCCGCCCTCTCTGAGGCTAGAACGATAAGTTTACCCAGATCTGCAAGGAACTGTGGGGCCCCACACTGTTTAAGAGAAGCTGACACTGGGTTTTATTATTGTTATCCAAGTTTCAAGTTTAAATAATCACCACAGGACTGCTAGAAGTTCATATTATGCTCCCAGAACATCAGAAATGTAGTACGAAAACTGCTGTTTAAAAACCTATGATGCCAAGCATGGTAGTGCGTGCCTTTAATACCAGCCTAGGAAGGGAGGCCGAGACTAAGAATCACTTGTGTCCACCGGTTCAAGACTTGTCCGGGGCGACATAGCAAGACCTAGTCTCAAAAAAATAGCTGGGCGTGGTGGTGCACGCCTGTATTCCCAGCTACCTGGGAGGCTGAGGCTGGGGATCACCTGAGTCTGCGGGATCCCAGATCCCATCCAGGATCTGGACTACTCAGATCTGATCCTGGATTGGGACTATCCTGGGCAACATAGCGAGACCTAGTATAAATAAATAAACAAACATCAATAAATGACTAGTACCAAAATATTTGGGAGCTACTTCTCTGAGTTATTCCAATTAGATGTGTTTCTTTTCTGATGTTAAGGATTTGAAGGGATCAAGGATACCCTCTCCTTCAGTAACCTACAGTTCATACTTGCCACAGTCTGAAAGTTCATTTCTTTATTTCTAGCTAGATCTCTTCCGGCCACAATGTTACCACACTATCTCTGGCTCTCACCCAGCAGACAGTGAAATAGAGTCAGCTGATTTCCTCTATATTGTAATTCTCTTCATTCTCCAATAATATCGTCCTGCCTTTAGTTGCTTAGGCTGAAACAGTCACAAAACTCCTCTAACTCTTCTGTGGTCATTTCTGGGTGTGTGCAGGGCATTTGCCTGATGCAAATGCTTCTAGCTGAAGTCAAACAAATCAACACTCTGCCCTCTCATTTCAGTGCTCATACTATGAACAAAAATTCTTCAGGTTTTTTTGTTTTGTTTCTTCACATTTTGGCACTTTGGGTTAGTAATTTTGGTTTTTAAAATGTCTTCCCAAGTTGGTTTTTAAAATGTCTTCCCAAGAATAGTGCTGAAGTACTGCTTAGCAAGAAGGTTATAATAGTGCCTTCTAGAAAAAAATTTGTATTACTTAAGCTTTGGACACAAGTGATGATGCTATTGGCTATGAATTCAGGGTTTATTGAATTAACACTATATATTAAACGGGGTGTCTTTAAATAGAAACACATATAACAGAAGGCTGTGCATTGACCAGTTGTGAATATGTTATCAGAGACTCACCGGTATCTAATCCTGTGTTTCCTCTAGGAGTGATGGTTCCATATTCATGAATTCAGCTTCATGGTAACTAATTAGATGAAACTACAATGAATAACAACAATCAACAGTGCTTCCAATACTTTCAATATTACAACTTGAAAGAAAATCCTATTAAAAGTATAATCAGTGGGAAATACTGCAACATATTTAATCCACGACAGTCATTGTTCTTCTTGATGTTCAAATTACCCCATCTTGGCACAAAGGGGAACCCCTACAAGTTGCCCATGTCATTGCCATGACTCTTTTAACATTCAATCACTTCTTTGTTTTCTGGCAACACAAAAGGGCCCAAGCTCATCTTGCCCCTGTCCTAGAATGAGGCATTTCTCTAAGGCGCCAGATTCCTTTTAGTCTGAAATTAAAGATGAAAGGTAAACTGTAGAACATTGCTCTCCACCAGCTTCCTAGAGGCAGTACTTGGCCAGCACAACAGCACTCTGAAATCGGAAGCTTCCTGACAACCTGTGGTGACGTGAGAAGGGTCCTCACTCTCATGACCTCATCTTTGTACCCATCATCTCTATAATTAACACTCCATCCTGTGGATCTTCCCCCAGCCGGGGGGGGGGGGGTCACTTGACCTATGTTACTCAATCCTGGAAAAAGAAATCCTAAGTTGGCACAAAGTGCAAGTTACTCTATACAAGTTACTCTATACCGGTGTGAGATGGGAGAGAGGAAGCAGAACTACAGAAAAATCTAGGTTGTATGCAGTGAGCCCTCTCTTCCTGGAGGCCCACCCATTGTGTAATGTCTTCTCACAGGGATGTTATTTCTTTCCAATGAACCTGATTAGGCATATCCTTAATTTCTGCAGTTCTATATATACTTGGGAGCTCAGTTAGTGCTTGGTGAATTTAGCAGCAGCAGTTAGTGACTTGAAATGTGGTTACTGGGGAATCTCTACCACTATAAAAAATGTGTCCCCTTCAAATACCTGAACCACCAAACAGTCAGAAGAGATATCAGTGTAGTTTCCCTTTCAAACGTCAGCTCTGGAATTTGTGGGAGTCAGGGGGTGAGGTGTGCTTCTGAACTTACAGGCCTATAGAGAAGAAACTACACCTGTGACAGCCAAAATCTGTAGCGAAAAATCTCATATTTGACTTATACTGACAAATCTAGAATATGTGACTTATAACAGAAGTAAAACATCCAGTTGTTTTGTTTCTCAACTGGAAAGTAACAAAAGACTGACTCAAATCAAAAGATTATATATAATAGTTGAGTGTAGTGGCGCGGACCTGTAATCCTAGCTACCTGGGAAGCTGAGGCTGGGGATTGCTTGAGTCTGTGGTACCTCCGGCAATGTGAGCCTGCGGTTCCACGGGCAAAAATAGCAAGACAAAGAAAGAAAGAAAGAAAGAAAGAAAGAAAGAAAG
>PVHY01020485.1:0-25470 GCA_004024945.1 Uropsilus gracilis | reverse complement strand
TGTCCTGCCCCTGCCTTGCTGGGGCCGGGACACTTGGTCAGAATAGACGTTCTAGGCCGGGTGGCACATGCCTGTAGGTGGGATCGTGGTTCGAGTCCCGCCTGGGGCACGTAGCGAGACCTAGTCCCCAAAAAAATAGCTGGATGTGGTGGCACACACCTGTAATCCCAGCTACCTGGGAAGCTGAGGCTGGGGATTACTTGAGTCTGTGGTACCCCGGGCAACGTGAGCCTATGTTTCCATGAGCAAAAATAGCGAGACCTAGTCGCAAAAAAAAAAAAAAAAGAATAGACAGTTCTGCTGTTTGTTAGGATCCTTGTACTCAGATAAGAGAGCCGCGTTGGAGGACAAGGTCAATTTTATCATTGAATTGATAAAGGAAGCTCTTAGGGTAATGGCAGGGCGCAGTCCAGTGCTGTTTAGAGGACTGACATGGGAAGCCAGCTCCCTGCAGCTCTCCCAGACCAGCCTGACTTGAGAATAATAACTGATGGAATGTTCTTGATCCACAAGAGACCTTGACAGCTCCTTTGTCATCTCAGGTTACAGGTTTACTGATTCTATTCTTCTCAAAAAGGAGTGTGGGGAGGGAAGGTCTGACTAATCCTTTCTTCAAATTCTGGAATTCTTTGCTGAGTTTCTTATCTCCAGTGTCTGGTCAGCAGCTACTGGTCTTTCCTTTGAGTGGTTTGGGTGTGTGAAGGGAGGTCAGCAAAGCGAACCTAAATCACAGGACATCAATGACAGGCTCTGGTAACTGCAGGCCCTGCACAGGGTTACAGCTCTGAGCTTGGGAAGATGAAGTTCTTTACCTTCCAGCCACTTCTCTCTTGCGTTTCCTTGAAACTCCTGAAGGATTGGATGCTACTCCATCTTTCTTTCCTCAACTATAGTCAGTCATGTGAGGCAGCCCCCACAGCAAGTCACTAGCCCTGGTACAGCTCCACTCAGGAGTCAGCCCCAGGCCTGGTGCTGTAGGCAGAGGCCCTGGTGCCTCTCAGACCTGGTCTCTCCCTGGCTGAGCTTCCAGGTAGCAGGCTGGTGGGTCAGAGCTAGGGCAGGTAGGCCCTCAGGGGTGGGGGTGCGGGGGGGTCACAGCAGCAGCTGAGGGCTGGAGAGACCTGGTAGGATAGAAGTGAGCCAGGCCATGGAGAGGTCCTCACAGGAGGGGCGCGTTCAGTACTGTCCGACCTGTCTTCCCAGGTTGAAGCTGAGGAAAGGCAACTGGTCTAGGAGTTTAGGAGATGAACTTAGATTTGGGAGGGAAATCGTGCCGGAGAAGACTGGGGGCGCAAGCCAGATGGAAAGAGGTGTGAACGTGGAGGGCTTGAACATCATCTGGACATGAAGAGGCTGTGAGTGGAAGCGACAGGGGAGCCGGTGGAGGAGAGCCCTGAGCCGTTGTGCAGGCAGTGACACGGATGCATAGAGGAGACATGACAGAAGGAACATGCTCCATGGGAGGGCACAGAAAACATTTCACACAGGTGGTGTTCTCAGTCCTTTGTGTCTCAGCAGAAGAGAAGTGCACATTTCTGACGAGTGATGCCATGAGGGGGGAAACTGAGGCAGCCCAGATTAGGCTGCACAGCCTTCTCTGTGAAGTGGTCGGTGGTGCCATTAACGAAGGAGGTGGTTGAAGAGGGAGAAAAGGCAGTGAATCAGACCATCTCCATAGGGATTGGGAGGAGAGGAGAAAAGGCTGGAGAGGGAGCCAAGGTCAGAGGCACCAGTGGCCACCTGGCAGCTTTGTCTGATCTTACTCTAGTTCTAGTGGCCCCGGGAGGCCATGAGTGGACCTTGAGCCACTCATGCCTGGAGTTGGGTAGTGGAGTGGTCTCCAGACCATCCCAGAAATGCTTAGGCGAGGATTGGAGGACTGGGGTCACTGAGAGAAGGGGGCACAGAGCAAGATGATTCTGGGTATTAACAGGGTGTGGGGTGTGGGGTTGGGGGAGACCCGGTCAAAGAGATGAAGTTTAGGAAATTGAAGGTCAAGTGTCTGAAAATGAAAACTTTCCAGCCTATAAGAAGAGAGAAGAGAGTAGTGAAGCCCATACATGAGCATGCGTCGGGGATGTGACATTGAGTTGGGGGCATCTCTTGTGGCCAGAGCGGGAATAAAGGATGTATTTGCTAAATGCTGAGTGATGACCTTGATGCACGGTTTTCTGGTACTTTCTATGTGGTTAGGAAGGGGGTGGATTTGGGGTGAGTGATGGAACTGCCCAGTTTTTATCCTACTGTAACAGGTGCTGGGAGAAGGAATTTTGTCTATAACAGAAGGGCGAGCAGGGCCTACTGGACCCATGGGGAGGAATTCACACTGCTTGTATGCACTGGGCACCTGATGGGAAAACAGAAGAAAAGTAACTTTTCAGATCCTGAGGGTAAAGATAAAGAGGAAGTGCAGCAGTTTGTCTAACCTTGTATCCTTTGTGTGCTAACTTCTCTGGGACAGTCACAGCCTGTTCCTCCGCAGGGGATAGTGTTCTGCTCAACCTTTGACTGAATCTTATCTGCATACCCGTTTATGATAATACTGTGTTGATTGTCCTTGGTCTTTCATTGAGGAGGTTAAGAACTGGAGCTTTCCTCCAGTTGACCCCACAGTGTTCTGCAGAGTTCTCTAGGGTATTTGTTAATAGTCTCAGCAATGCAGTTAGGCGCTGCAGCCTCTGCTAGTGAGGCCTACAGTATCGTGGACTGTTAGAATCATAAACTAACACCTTCCGGTATCTCTACCTTTCCAGTGGCTTGGGTGACACATTGGCTATTAATTGGCCCCCATGATTCCTGAAACCGATTTCAGTTAGAAGGGTGCTCCTTTTTAAAAAATTTTTTGATGCATATGCAACACATAACCACACACATAACTACACACACACACACACACACACACACACGCACACACATATTAGGAGGATGCTCTTTAAAGTCTTCATCTTTTTAAAACCTCACCCAGGAAGTCAGTGATATCTACTTCCAAGTAAAGGGAATTTCTGAAAAACATACAGATTTCTAGATCTACTGTAAAGGGCATTGGAAATTGGAGAAAGAAATAAATTGTCAAGCAAGCTAGCGCTTGAGAGTCCATCTTGGATGTGGCGTTGTGCAAAGTGCCTCCCGTACAGTATCTCACTTAATTCTCCAAATGATGTCCTGGAAACAGTGAACTCATGCAGCGTAGACAGGTTCTGGGGTGTGTGTGTCCTTAGGCCATGTATTTGTTGTGGGGATGTCACAGAGTATGATGACACCAATCCAGATGATATATATGGTGTGACTTCTTGAGACCACAGTCATATCAGTGGTCACTTGCTGACAAAACGACTGTAGAGATCCTGCCATCTCTAACATCACAGCCATGGGAGCATGACTGTCCAAGGACAGGTTCCAGGGGTGCAGCCATCGGCATGTGGTGTCAGGTTGCTGGTCAGCAATGAGCACCTGGCTCACAGTTTTTTGAGATGAGGTCTCACTATTTTTGCCCATGGAACCAGGGGTACCACAGACTCAAGCAATCCCCAGCCTCAGTGTCCCAGGTAGCTGGGATTATAGGCGTGCACCACCATGCCCAGATATTTTTTTGGGACTAGGACTCGCTGTGTTGCCCCGGGCGGGACTCAAACCACGATCCCAGTTCCCTGCTGCAGCTTCCTAGGCTGCTGCTTACAGGCACACACCACCGTGCCCGGCCAGCTCACCATTTTTCATAGGGGAAGAGAAAACACAGGAAGAACATGAACGGTGGAGAAACAAGCGCTTGGGCTTCAGGTTTTTCCCTCACTGCCTAGAGCTCTTTATCATCGTACCACAGACCATTCATCTGTGAATGAAAAATGTCTAAATACCATTTAATTTTCCTACAGCAAAGAATAAAGGCTAAAATAGATCTGTAAAGATTGCCAAAAATAAATGGAAAATAGATGCTTGAATTTCTGCATTTCAGGCCACAGTTCTGTTGAGCTTTTTTATCCCTGCTTGCAGCTTTCATCAGACCTAGTTCCAAAAAACTAGCTGGGTGTGGTGGTGCATGTCTTTAATCCCAGCTACCTGGGAAGCTGAGGCTGGGGATTGCTTGAGTCTGTGGTACCCCGGGCAACGAGAGCCTGCGGTTCCACGGACAAAAATAGCAAGAAAAATTTTTTTTAAAAGTCAACACCAGTTAGAGCCCAGAGAGGACTTTTTACCTCCTAGTTGCAGCTTTTAAATTGCCGCTGGCACTCTTGTGACCAGTGAGACATGTGTAATGTTTCCTTGCTTAAGTTGGATTGATTGATTAATTGATTGATTGATTGATTGACCAACCGACTGACCGACTGACTGACTGAATATGTGTGTGTGGAATAAGTTGGTTTTAAATACTTAGTCTGCTAAGATTTTAAAGATGTCATTAAATTAGGAATGGGGCTGTGGTTATTTATAGATCAAGTAGCGAACATAAGTGTATGTTGACTAATCAGTACATTATTATGTTGTGTAACACAATTTAAACCCAACCCTGGTTAGTTCACCTCCTTTTTCTATGTAAATATACTGACGAGGATGGATTTCCAGGAAGGCTGAGGCATTTTCCTAAGCAGATGCTAATCCAAGTACGAAGCATCTGCACCCACACCATGCATCACACTCTGCTACCAGCATGCAGTTCTTTGGCGGTTTTGCCTTTTCAAGCATGTCATTGTCTTCTAACCTCAGTTATGTTCTCAAAAGGCTGGAGAGAGAGGAATTGCAGCGAAAGGCAGAAGAGGAAAGACTTCGCCTAGAGGAGGAAGCCCGTAAGCGGGAGGAAGAAAGGAAGCTGCAGGAAGAGGAGGAGAAAAAGAAGGCAGAAGAGGAGGCCAAGCAGAAGGCCAAGGAAGAGTTGCTGTTGAAGGAAGAGCAAGAGAAGGAAAAGCAAGAGAAGGAAAACCAAGAGAAGGCCATGATCGAAAAGCAGGTACCGTGCGAATCTTCCGCTGGGCTCCCTGAGGACTTTGTTAATATTGGGGGAAATTAGATACATTTGAGTGACTTTAACATTTGCTTGAAGTTTTTTCTTAAATCGATCTGACTGGTTATTAAATATGAGTTTGGGCACTAAAAACGAGGTTGGTAGTGTTTCCTGTATGTCGCTTTGGGTTTCCCCAAAGGCAAACCGTGGGATAAGAATTTGGGTGCCAGTAGCTCCTTTGGGAGAAGAGCCAGGATCTTGGGTTGAGCGGGCATTGAGGGGAAAGTCAGTGGAAGTGCCCTGATGGCTGAGCTACCATGGGCACCTGGAGCTCACTCCCTCTGGGACTCTCTGAGAGACCATAGAACATGCCTTAGGAGTGCCCCTCTGAGAGCTGTGGAAACCGGGTTATTCATCTGCCAGCTCTGATCTTCATGGTTGAAGGTCACACCTTGGGGAGCTAACTTCCTGAAACTCCCTGCTACATGCATCCTTCATGACTAGAGTCTGCCCCGAGACTCCCAAGGACTGGTCCTCACGGGAACTATCTGCACTGTGACCCACATGGTAGAACAGGTGTGGGGGTGCCTTCCAGCCGTGTCTGCTGTGTCCAGAGCAGGCTCCATCCATGTAGAATGTTGGAGCACATCTTCCACAAAATGGTACCAAACCACCAAAGTGGCAGACAAACATGTGCAAACCCCAGGGGGTTGTTAAGTTTTCTTCACTTAAAATCTGTGTCTTTGTTTATCAGAAGGAAGCCGCAGAAGCAAAGGCCCAGGAGGCAGCTAAACAGATGCGTCTGGAAAGAGAACAGATCATGCTGCAGATTGAGCAGGAGCGACTGGAGAGGAAGAAGGTAAGGGCTAAGGAAGACTTGGGGTGAGTCCGGTAAAGGAAGTGAATCGAATTCTGTTCTGACGTTGCTGCGTCGAGTGACCTTGGAGTTGTTGTTAGGTCAAGTTCTTTGATGGTATAGTTCAGATCTTCTGTAGCTTTAGTAGTTTGCTATCATCTGTTCTGTCAGTTTCTATGAGAAAAGAGGGTTAAAAAGTCCCATCCATGATCTGGAAAAGGCTATTTTAAGTGAAGTGAGCCAGAAGACGATAAATACGGGGTGGTGTCACTTATATCTGGACTCTAGAGAACCCAAACAAAGGATCAGACAAAGACAAACTGCAAGACCAACCCTTCAAAGCAGACCACAGACCTGAGACATTAAGGGAGGGAGGGGCAGGGGAGAGTACAGTGAACAGTGGTGGAGGCCTATGGGTGCTTTGATGGTTGAGCAACCTATGGCGACCACACCTGAGAGGAGAAATCTTATATTATGTAAAAATGAACAAGGATGTTTACAAACAAAAAGAGTTCCATCCATGGCTTTATCCCTTCCTCCTTCCATGGATATTGTCCTAAAAAAATTTCGTTTTAAATTGTTGAAGTTCTGCTGTCAGGCGAAAAATACCAATATATTTCTTCAAAGTATTCGGTTTTCCTGTTGAATGGACCCCTTTATCAAAATGAAATATCCTTTTTTAATCTTAGTAATACTTCTCCTACTAAAGTGTGCTCTGTGAGCCTTTGTTAATTTTTAGGTGACTTAGCCCAGCATGGTGATGTGCACCTGTAATCCCAGCTATCTGGGAGCCTGAGGTTAGGGATCACTTGAGTCAGCGGGTGCGAGACAACCCTGGGCAACATAGCGAGACCTAGTCCCCCCCAAAAAAAATTTTTTTAGGTGACTTAAAGAGAGGAAGAGGAAGATGGGACGTGCATTGAGTATTGACCTGGATACTGGGTCACTTCTCAAGTGTTTGACCTTCTTCGTAGGGCAGAAGTGTGCATCTACAAAACCAATGGGAAACCTCTCTATATTCGTCCTCCACTGATACTTCTCTGACAAGTTTTATGGGAAATATGAATTTGCATAAATACTCAGCTACTTTAATGTTTTTGGTCTTTTCGTCCTCCTATCTGGTTCTTTTTGGTTTTAGAGAATAGATGAAATCATGAAGAGAACAAGGAAGAGTGAGGTGTCACCCGAAGTGAAGGTAAACGTTCAGAGCACCATTTTGACAGTTCCCGTGCTGAGGAGAGAAGCATAGCCAAATACGTTCAGAGAAACTAAATTTTGGAGAGAATTAGCCAGAAAAGACAAGCAAGCGCTTCCTACTTTGTTCCTGGCTACGTTAAAGAGGAGGCCGTAGGTGCCTAAAAGGACAAAGAAGTCTGAAGAGAGGAGTTTCTGAGATGCTAATACAAAATTTCCTCAGAGAATTGGAGATGGGGATTCAGGGAGAGGCACGGTAGTCCATGAATAAAAAAAGAGGATGGTAACATTAATTAGGGAAACACAGCTGATTTGTAATGAGCTCGGAAGATTCAAAGAATTACCATGGAACAGGCAGATGGCCCCGCACGGCTCCAAGTACCCACTGATGCGTTTCAAAAGCACTTGTCTGCCTTTCTTTTTTAATTCAGCAAAGGAAAAGTCAATTTAATAGCGTACATATGGAGATGTAGGTTCGTATATCTGTGACATGGTTCTAAATTCTAAAGAATAAGACAGACGAGGGGGGTTGACCCTGCGTTTAGGGTCCTGGGCCATCTAGGAGCGCGTGTGACGGGGAGACTTCACGTGACAGACAAAGAGGGGCTACCTCGTCCTTAACTCTGAGATCAAAATGGTTCCCGGATAGAGAGGACGTGCTCACTGATGAACCCACACCTGAGGGACACCCCGAGACTACATTCTTCTGTAGTTTTGGTGGAGCTTCTTGGATTAGAGAAAGGGCAGATGGCTGAAACAGGACAAAGCTTACCTTAGCCTCTGGGCCTTCCTCTGCTTTTGGCTTGAGATAACCTCTGTTTTTTAAGTAATGGTAATAGACTTCCTGAGACTCACGGGGGCTTCGGTTGAGCTGTAGTCCCCGGTATCAAGGGGACACTTGTCGGAAGAGACCTCTCTGAGCATATCCTGAGGCACAGTCTTCCTGCCTGAAGTCAGCCTTCCCTTTTTTCATCCACCCTTTGTTTGCAGAAAGAAGAGCCAAAAGCAGAGCTTCAGCCTGCCGTGTGCGTGGAAAATAAGACGAAACCAACTGCCCCCAACAAAATAGGTGAGCTTGAGGTGTGGTTCTGGGTTCCTGCTCTCAGCGGATGAGGGCTCATAGCGCTCCTGTGGGGGACAAGCAGCCTTCAGTCTGAAGATGGTTGTTCTGGAAGGGGTCCGCGAGCCTCCCGCCCTGGTGGGGTCACCATCTCTTGGTCTGTCAGGTCCAGTCAGAAACAGCTGGCTCCACAACTACCTGGACCGTCCCAGAGCAGGGGGGCGGCTGTCCACTGACTCCTGACACTTTTCAGGGATCTGAACCGCCTGCCGAGCACGTTCTCTCAGATCAGGCTCTGCTGTTGTAGGGCGATGTCTGCTGTCTTCCAGCCCTTTTCTGTCATATGTATTTAAAACTCCTGGGGTGTGAATAATTCATGGCAGCCAAAATCAGAAAAGGCGTATCCATCTCAGAGTCACTCTTTACATCTCTCCTTTGCCTTGTGGCCAAGAGACAGCTCCATGAGCCTGGGATCCTATTCAGTACATCCCCCAGAATGCTTGTGGTGGGGGCGGGGGGCGTCTGGAACCTCCAGGACCCCTGCACAGACCCCGCTGTGTGGAGGTAACGACGATGCATTGTTAGTACAGCAGAGGATCGTGTGCGCTGCCGTGATCTTTCTTTCCTCTGTTACGTCATTGCCTTGGCTGTCTCCCGATTAACAGAATGACTCTGTTCTCAATCAGAAATCAGCTGCTTGAGCACCTGCCAGGAAGTTAATGGTGTGGGGCGCGCTGGCCCAGAAAGTTTTCCCCAAGATGTTTTCCCTAATGGACTTAAACCAGTCAGTGGACTTGGTCATCTGGACGCCCTGGAAGGCAAATCGAACAGTCTGGATGATTCGACTGAGGAAGTTCAGTCTATGGATGTGAGGTATGTACGTTTCTTTGGCATTTCAGCCACATCTACGCCCCCAAACACCACCACCTCTTGGTTGAGTTCTTCGCCGCTCGTGCGCCCAGAGGTCCAGGGGATCTGCATGGTGTCCAGCGTCTCATGACTCAGTAAACTTCTGTCGGGAACCGGAGCTCACCGGTTTGCTTTCAGATGCCCAGGACCTCAGGAATTCTTACAATGCTGTGTTTGTGGGTCACCTCGACTGGTAGCTGAATCCCAGACAGTGGAACTCCATCAGCATAGGGGCGAGGTGGGCTCTCTGGGGGCAGAAAGCCTGGGCAGGACAGTTGGAGTGGGGTGGGGGGGCTCTCAGTTTGGAGGGCTTGACAGTGTTTGCCAGAGCTCTACCAGCGCTCCCGCCTTCAGGAGCTAATAGTTCTCCCCTTGGCTGTGAACGCTCAGCTTTGTCCAGGGGGGCCCTGAAGATGGGGAGCACGGGCTTTCCTAGGGTACACAGGTGGTAGACTCCCAGCCTCTGGGGCCCAGCCGGCTCATCGCCTAAAAAGCAAGTCCTGTGCAGACTCCTGCCTGTTCTCCCCGCCAGCGCCAGGGTAGGCCTCCCCAAACTGCCCCAAGAGGAGGACAGCTGAGATCTCCCCTCCCCCACCCCGCTACCTTGGGGGTGCAGCCATGCTGCTTGCTGCTGCTCCATGTGTCCGGGGGGAGTTGGTGGAGGTTAGGGTGCAAGACCTGGCATGAGCCAGGGTTCAAGAAAGCGCAGGGCGCTGCATGTGTGCTGCTCTGGCCGCGGCCGCCTCTGCATGGAGAGAGCTCAGTCCTGGAGGCAGAACCGGAAGCCTGTGGCACACTCAGCCCCACGCTCTGACCAGGTGTTTCTGCGGTGGCGACAGCGCGAGGAGACAGGAGCGTTTCCTGCAGCCGAGACAGTTTGCCGGGGCGCCAGGCTCCAGGAGGGGTGCTCAGGCCACTGCTGCCCTTTATCAGGGTTCAGGTGCGAGGCAGGCCAGTCCTCTAAGCTGCAGCTTAACTGGTTTATCTGGTTTCTCTGAGATCGTATTGAGGAAGAAAAGAACAGAGGAACTTGGCAGTGCCTTTCTCTGGCTAGCGGGAGAGACCAGGTGACAGGCCCCACATCCCAGCCACCACCCCTGTACCTGACATAGGTGAAACTCTCCTCCGGACCCTGCTGCGCAGGAGCCCGACAAGTCAGGGTGACTGGGTCGCTGGTGAGGTCCTGGGAAGGAGGCGCAGAGGCCCCAACCTCACTGACTGAGCACCCACTCCAGGAGGTTCCACAGGCGCTTGCCCCCAGCACATCACGTCAGAGCGCCCGGATGGGCAGAAGTGGGGTTTCATCCCTTTTTCCAGTGGGGGAACTGAGACCAGGGGAGGGCAAGAGCTCACCCCAGCAGCACGGCAGGCGAGAGTCGGCCCCAGGACCCCTTCCTCAGCTCGCTGTTAGCGTCTCACGTTTGCTTTCCTTTTGGTCTCCCTGTTTGAAGGTCTTGCACGTGCTTGGCTTCTCTCTAGCGCAAAACTGGTGTCCGTGGGTTTCACTCTCTCTTCCTGTGCGTAGCGTGATCTTGGCCTTCACAGCTCTGCTTAGTCCACGTCCTTTGCTCTCCTCCACGGGAGCCTTGTATCGGTGTCTCTGATTTTAACTAACTTGTATTTTTTACAGTGTGCTACGCACTAGCACTGGCTCTAAATTCATCTTCTCTAGAGAAAAATAGTGTAACGATATATTACAAATATCTGTCTGTCTCTCCTTCTCTCTCCCCTCCTCTCTTCCTCTCCCACCCCAGCCCTGTCTCAAAAGAAGAGCTTATCTCCATCCCAGAATTTTCCCCAGTGAGTGAAATGATTCCTGGGGTGTGTCTGGACCAAAACGGAACTGGTAATGCCCGAGCACTTCAAGATCTCTTAGATTTCACCGGCCCCCCCATGTTCCCCAAGAGATCCAGTGAAAATCTCAGCCTGGATGACTGTAACAAAAACCTGATCGAAGGATTTAACAGTCCCGGCCAAGAAAATACTTTGAACACCTTCTGTTGACAAATACAACATCACTTTAATGAAAGGTACAGACTTTTGATGGTAGTGTAAATCTTTCACTCTCCAATGGGGGATTTTTGAAGACAAGTTAAACAGCACTCAGCCTCCCAGGTGGACAGGTCAGGTTTATTTGAAAAATGTGAGCCTGGATATACCATGATATACACTACACTGTAACACACAGAGGAATTGAGATGAATTTATTTATTAATTTTTAATTTTTTTTTTAAGAGACTAGGTCTCGCTATGTTGCCCGGGGTAGTCTCAAACCTGTGGACTCAAGTTATCCCTAGCCTCAGCTTCCCAGGAAGCTGGGGTTACAGGCACGTGCCACCACACCTGGCTGAGATGAATTTAAAGTAAATCTTTCCCGAGAGCCTTTAATGCCATGCCCAGCTTGCCACTTGAGCTGGGTAAGGACCGAAGAGCCCTTCCTAAAGGCTGCACCAACCTGCCTCAGGTAGCACCTGGTTTAGAGGCAAGGAAGGCATCCTCAAGCAGTGTTACAAGGTGCTGTCAGGAAGCTGAATCTCCCCCCTTGTTTTACTCGGTGACATCCAACGTGCTCTCTGGAATTGTTTGTGTATGTTGAGTTTTGGACCAAAAGATTTGCTGTTCTGTTGACCTGTTCTCAATCCTTTCAAAGTAAACATCTTTTCTTTGCTTGTACCTGAGGGACTAAGGGAGGCAAACACTGAAGTTTATGCCCTGAAACCTTCCCCCCACCCATCTTTTGCCTTTTTTCTTCGCAAAGTGCTTCTAGAAGCTCTCCTCATGTGAGTAAGTTATGTCTGTGTGTTATCAGCACTGCATTTATGTGCAGGGAGTTATAGGCACCTCACACTTGAATTTACTTCGGTTTGGGGCTTGTTTTTGAGTGATGAATACATAACTTAATGGTTCCAGTTGTTCCTCCCATCTCGGAGTATTTAAAGTGTTTTTTATATTCTCAGTATTCTCCCAGTCGCTTGCTTTGCTCACTCCTATACCAACCCAGCATCAGTGTCTTATTCCAACCTTGCCATTTTGCAAATGAGGAGACAGGTGGGGGAGGGCACATGACCAGGGTCACTGTTTTGTAGACCCATTGCTGCCTGCCCTCAGCTGTTTCCTGGAGACACGCATTTGAGAGTTGACCTCTTCCTTGGGAAAGTCGGTGTGGTGGCACATGTGAGAGGAAATGCATGACGGGTGATTTTCAGAACCAGCTAGGTCCTTGGTTTGGAAAAGCAGCTGCTAAGCCTTGAAGATACCGCACTTAAACCTTTTTAAGAGGTTTCCTTTGTCAGCACTTGTCCCCTTCAGCTCACTCACCACAGCGGCCAGCCAGCACTGGCAGATCTCCTCAGCTCCTCAGCCCTGTTTCCTACAAACAGTGCAAAATCCCCATCCAGAAAGGCAGAACAAGTATTTTGGCTAATTTTCCTCACATTGCTTGTACATTTTCCTTTGCCGTTATTGCCTACTTCTCAAATTCTTCTCACCCAAAAGCGGGGTACGTTTGGAAGCATGTTGGATGTTTTTGTTGCCACAGTTAGGTGGGGAAGCACTGGCATTTGGAAAACACAACTTGAGACGTGACATCCCCTGCTGGTGCAGCGTAGCCCCCCCCACACGCAAGGAGAATGTGCCCCTTCAACCGCAGTCCTACATAGGATGCCACCGTGCCGCCTGCGAGAGAATGTAGAAGCCAAGAGAAATAGGATAACAGTGGAGTAGAGCATGCCACCCTGCGTCGTCGTCTTAGTGAGGATGGACGCTACACACTGCAAACCACATTGTCTCTTCATTGGTCTCACCTGGTTTTGTTTTTTAATTGACACAGGTGTCTGGAGAACCCGTGAAGCTGCTGGCAGGCAAACCCACTGCCGGCTCTCTGAAGAAGCTTCTGTCGTCCCTAACCACTGGATTCCAAATTATTAGATTGAAATGTAACTGCATTCTTAGTTAGTAGGTCGAACACCGGCCGCTCCTGGTAGAAACCTTGAGGTGTGGGCCTCGTCCGGCTTTAGCAACGTTTCATGTTCTGGTTCTAATTACGAGCTTCAGCAGCTGATAAAGCGCTCCCCATACTGCTCTGTAACCTGAGTAACCTGAGTGACTCTGGCCTGGAAACTCGCCTTATAAGCACCCCTAGTCCCAAGGTTGGCGCGCATAAGCATTTAGATGTCTTCTTGTAAATATTCTAGACATTTACCCAAACTCTACTTAAATCATACACTGAACGTGGGCTCATCTCTCCTGATTTGTTTTTTCTGTTTTGTTTCATTTTTGGGGGGTTTGTTTTTTGTTTTTTGTTTTTTGTTTTTGTTTAGAAGGACAAGAAATTCAGAAGGGTTCCCCTATCTCTCTCTGGGGCTCTGGGGTGTCTAGAATGGCAGTTTCAATCAAGAAGCTGTTTTTCATTTCTACACTTAGCCACCTGCAAGATGTGTTACCCCATGTTACTTTCTGGAGAGCTAAAGAAGTAAGTGGTTGAGGAAGGAAGCCATTAAGCAGTGCTAGTGACTCCTGCTCTCTTACGCGTATTTTTATACAAATGGACACTTGAATCCTGCAGGGACTTTGCATGTTGTACCTCAGAAGCTCCAAGCTGTGGTCGCTCCAAACCATCCAGTGGCCCTTGGGCGGGACGAAGTACGTGCTGGTACACAGGCGGTTGATTTTCACGTCGGTGTTTTCCTCTTGAATCCTGGGGCTGTTGTTTGCACCTTATTAGCCCAGCTCGAACGAAGCCAGGCACAAGTGAAAATCCTCGTGCTCTGAGGGATTCCTGGACTGTCTCCACTACGTCACTTCAGCAGGCTTGAACATAAAAAAACACATCTGAACGGGGGAATTGACACGCGAATGTATACGCCACGCATTTCACGCTGTGTAATGGTGTCTTCATTTCTTGTGGGGAAATGTGACTTTCAGATTAACATAACCCTTCTTGGGAAAAAAATTTTTTTTTTCACTTTTACAATAAAGAATTTAGAAACATCTGTCATCCTGAGAGAGAATTGCAAACTGGAAGACATGAAGTCGCAGTAGTAGCCTTGTTCATGTGCTTTCTAAACGAGCTACACTCCAAAACTCTTACGGAAGCTGTGTATGTTTGTGATTGTGTATATACTAAATAAAATACATGCCTCCAATCACGCAGTGCCATTGATCTTGATGAAAGTGGGGGGAACATCCCTTAGATAGGAAGCACACAGGAAGCAATAGCAGCATCTAATTTTGTTAAAATGCCTCACCATCTTCCTCGATGTTGCTGTTTGTCGTGGTCTGTCGCACTTCACAGCATCACTTGCATGGAGCGAACGTTGTTTAATGTGCGCTGGGGCGGGAGGGTGGACCGTTTGTACTTAAAGAAAGATAGCAGTAGTTCAGTCTCGGAGAGGGGTCAGCTGAGCTGAGCGTCTCTGATGGGGTGGGGATAAGGGTCGGGAAGCCTGAGAAAATGGGAAAGGCGGGAGTAGGGTCCAAGGTGTGAGAGCCAGTTACAGCTCATGGTTGGAAAAGGTGAGACCCAAGACTTGGTAACTCTAAGGATCCTGAAGTGCCAGCATGCCTGGGGTAGGCTGTGATCTCAGGAAGTGGAAGCTGCAGGGTTTTTTTTTTTGTTTTTGTTTTTGTTTTTTGAGACTAAGTCTCGCTATGCTGCCCGGGGTAGTCCCGATCCCGCGGACTGAAGCAATCCCCAGCTTCAGCCTTCCAGGTAGCTGGAATTACAAGCACCAACCACCGTGCCCGGCTGCATTTTCAAGAGCCAGGTCTCGCTATGTTGCCCGAGTCTTGAACCCATGAACTCAAGCGATCCCTGTCCTTTTGCCTCCCAGCACCTGGATTATAGGCGCGCGCCACCATGCCCAGCTTTGCTCGCTCTGGTTTAAGCTGCTGTGGGAGTGGAACGCAGTGGTCAGCATGTTCCGGGTTCCCGCTGTCCTCACTGTCGCCCTGCGCCTTTGCTCAGTCTGTAAGGTGGTAGAAGCTCCCTTCCCCGAGGATGCAGCTAGAACTTGGCGAAGCTGGCTTTCACTTCCCAGGGTCCCAACTTTGGTCCTCCTAGGGGTGTTGACAGGGTTTTCTGGCCCCAAAGAGCAGACATTTTTGCTCAAGCCGGTGCTCGTGGTGGACAATGAGCGAAACCCTCATGGGAAGTCCTGGTTCTGAGCGTGCTCTTTAAACGAAACTAATTTTTTAGAATTATTTTTGGAAAAGAAACTGTCAAGTGAGATATGATTCACATACCATTAAAAACCCATTTCATTCATGTACCAAAAAGAGGGAGAAAACCCTCTTCAAAGTATAAAACCACAATTTTGGCATTTTCACAAGATGGTACAGCCATCACCACTTCCTAATTCTAGAAAGTTTTCATCTGAACGTGTTTTTGCGTTTCTCGTCCATCTGCTTAATGCAGCAAGTGCTTAACTATCAGTTGAAGTTCCTATCGCACCTGGAAGCAGGAACATGTGGCTGGAAAACAGTGATCTCTAAGCCAGTCATTTCCCCTTCTCGCCCTTGGTAGACCGCCTGAGGCTGGTGACTGCAACTTCACTCACGTGGGCTGTTCAGTGGTGGAACCACTACATAGATTGTCAAGTGCAGATACAGGCTTGCTTGATCAGCTGCCCAGCACGGGCCTTTGAGGTCCATGAGAGTCGTGGAGCAGGCCAAACTGACTTACAAGGCCTTGGAAATGCTGAACCTAGCCGGGAGCAGTGGCACGCACCTGTAACCTCAGCTATTTGGGGGGGCTGAGGCTAGGATCACTTGAGTCTGCAGGTTCAAGACTACCCCAGGCAACATAGCAAGACCTAGTCTCAAAAAAATAGCCGGATCGGGCGTGGTGGTGCGCGCCTGTTGTCCAAGCACTGGGAGGCAAGAGGCTTGGGATCGCTTGAGTTCACGGGTTCAAGACTACCCTGGGCAACATAGTGAGACCTAGTCGTGAAAAAAGCAGCTGGGCGCCGTGACAGGCGCCTGTAATCCCAGCTACCTGGGAGGCTGAGGCTAGGGATCACTTGAGTCCATGGGACTACCCTGGGTGACATAGAGAGACTTAGTCTCTAAAAAAAAAAAAAAAAGAAAAGAAAAAGAGCTGAACCTTGGCAATGGACCTTTAATAGTGACCATGGGATCGGATCCACTGGCCATGGGGTGAATCCACTTGCTCTTAAATTTCCTGGGGTGTGTAGCCTCTGTTAACCACTGTTGGAGGCTGTTGGCAGGAAGAAGGAAAACGGGTGGACGAAATTAAGACAGCCTAAGACAGAGTCCTAGACTGGGTCTCAGTAAGCATGAGCTGAGTCATTCATTAGAGTTTTCAAGCCCCTTAAATACCTTGGTAAAGGAATGGTTACAATGCTGTAGTAGGGAAGGCAAAACCAGGATCCTGGGGTAGGTAGCACATGGAGTAGGAGGATGGGGGGGTTTCATCTAGCAGAAAACGCCTTTATCTTTCAGGTACACGTCTCTCTGGTGCGTTAATCATAGGAGGTTAGGGGGCTGCCATTACTGATAAGAGACTTGCTGAAACCATCTCCAGGGTGCTGGAGTGATGTTTGGAAGGAACAAGGGTGTTCCCTCACTCAGCGCACATCTCGCATCCATTTTTGGCATCCCACAAACCAGGAGGTTGGGAGTGTTTCAGCGCTGCCTTTTCTGTGTTTTGCCTCGAAGGTCCAGGGCAGGGTGGAACAGTGGGCACTCTCACTGTGGAGGGAAGGGTCCCCTTCTGCAGTTCACCTTGTAAAAGGCAAAGGGAGCTGATAAGCTTCAGACATGGCATCTGGGGAATTTGTTCCCCTCCGCCCTCACACTCTAGTAAATATTAGAGAAGCTTCTGTGGTTGTTAGGAAAAGCCAAAGTTTAATCCTTCAGATTGGTGCTGAGGTCAGTGTTGGGAGAAAGGTCTAAAGTGGCCAATCTCCTGGACTTCCAAGAAATTTTCTGTCAAGAAATTCTTAAGCCAGGCCAGACATGGTAGCGCATGCCTGTAAGTGGCAGCCTAGGAAGTCACGGCCAGGGCCAGGGATCATAGTTCGAGTCCCGCTGGGGGCCCGTAGTGAGACCTAGTTCCAAAAAAATATAGCTGGGCATGGTGGCGCGTGCCTGTAATCCCAGCTACCTGGGAAGCAGAGGCTGGGGATTGCATTGAGTCCATGGTACCCCGGGCAAGGTGAGCTTGCGATTCCACAGACAAAAATATAGCAAGACCTAGTCTCAAAAAAAAAAAAGAAAGAAATTCTTAAGCCAGCCCTTTCCCCAAGGAATTCAGCCTTTGCATAAAGTAACTTGGAAAGAGAGCCAGGCAGCAGCTCTCAGTCCTTACCATCACATTTTCCTAGTGTTGTGTGCACTTTTATCTTTGAAACAAGCAGTGTCAACAAAGACGGGATAGGTGGAGGCTAGGCCTGTGGAGGGCTTGTTGGAGCGAATGAAGCCCCCACCTGGAGACTCCTAGGTGTTTATTGAACAACTCCCCATCTCCCTGGCCCTGGGGAGCAGGAAGTACACGTTCCCTTTGCTCGGTGCACTTGGCCCTCTGAAGGGTTCTCGAGAGCGTCTCCTGCAGGATCGCAAGCCAGATGGCTGGTAGGGGATGTTCAGGAGTGGAAATAAAGCTAGAAAGCCACAGGGCGCCCCTGAAGACCCCACCGTGCCACCCAAGGGAGGTGACTTCTTGCGACTGACGTCATCCCTGGACTTGGCCCTCCGCTGGAGTTTCTCACTTGTAGACAAATGTTGCAGATATTTGTCCTGGAGAAAAGCTAACTCCAAAGGTTATGTGTGTTTGTTCCCTTGGGGCACTAAACAGTTTCCTGTCTAACTTTGCCATCTTGCTCAGCCTCCTTCGCCCCACAACGCAGCCGGCGTGTTGCTATGCCTGCATCCATGAGCATCCAGCTGGCTCCCGCGGCCTCTTGTGACTCAGCTTTGGTCTCCTTCGTGGATCAGATACATCCTCCACACTTGCTGCTTGGGTGTTTACAGTTATGCTGGTAACCTCTGGGAAATTGTGGTTTGACAGTGAGGAAGCTTAATTCCTCTGTAGGCTTTGGGACAGTTTAAATAGCTGCCACGTGACTTTCAAGGTCCGCATCAAAGGTTAGTATAGCGGAGGTCAGGACAGGACTTCCTCTTGAGGTCTGGGGCACTTGGCCTCAGGCGGCTGTTGCCGCTGTAACTCTCCTGCGGAAGGAGGCAGATCACCAAGGTGCCACCCCCTCACTTGGGCGGCCTGTACCCGGTGGTTGGGTACTGCGGCCATACAAAGACCCTTTCTTCCAGGTAGGACAACTCAACAGCTGAGAGGCCTGTCCCAGGTTCACCCAGGCCTTTGTTAAGACTGCACTGTAATCCCTGTTTTTCCACCTGCTTCTTCCCTGTCCTCCCCCCACCCCACTCCACCCCATCTCTCTCCATGCACTTTCAGCCTGCGCACCTTCTGCCCCAGCAGACCTGGAGCAGCTATGCAGTTGATGCACTGAGAGCTTTCATGCACTCTCTCTCTCTTAACCCTACAGACTTTGCAGATTCAGTGGGCTGTGCTTGCCTTCTCTTGAGGGTCAAGACAGGGGAAGTAGCTTGTTCAAGGTCAAGGTCAGCTAGGGGTGCACAGCTGAGCTCCAAACCCAGGGCTTGCCCTGGCCACCCTCCACACCTCCACGTTTCTGCCTAGGGAATGCACACAAAACGCAGGCCGAGATGCCCTCCAGGTTGCAGTCTGCTAGCTCTATTTGCGGATTTCCCAATTGATCTCAACCCTCTTCCCTTGCCACGAATCTTGCCGACTTTGCACATCCCTGTGAGTCTTCTGCTGAGGGCAAGTGATCTGTGCCAGCCCACCGGACACCTGTGCCTCCAGCTGGGATTGTTTTCCTCACCAGCAGGAAACCTGAGTCCTAAGTGCAACTTAGATTAGGCAACTTCGCTGAATAAAGGCCAAGCACTTTGTTAGGGCTGGGGATGGAGCAGAGAAAAGGTTATTGTCCTCACCTCCTGGAGGTGTGTGGTTCAGCAGGGGAGAAAGACAGCCAACTAATACTTGCAGAAGTTATCTGCAGTTGTCATGGTGCTGAGGCTAGTTTTGCTGTTACACTTTTCCATCTTATTGCAGTTTGTGATGTGATATTTATTTGGGCGATTCTCTGATTCGTGTCTCCCTCCTCCCCTAGGAGGAAACACCTCCCAGTAGTAGGCCTGCTGTAAGCCTGCCACCTCACACAAGCATTCAGTAGATATTTGTGACGGGATAAATATACAGTCGTTACTGAGGAAATGATGAATTAAGGTCTATGGTGTCTGAGCTGCTTGTTTTCTGCCAGTCACTTTCTCTCATGAGAGGATAGTCTCAGTGATCTGGCTTCTACATTTGCTTTGGGAACCTCAGCATCTAAAATAGCACCTGTCACAGAGCAGCGCCACAGGAAATGTTTATTTCCTTAATGGGCCATTGTTTTACCACCTTCACAGAAATCTTTGTTGAATGAATGTTTTTTATTTTTAATTGAGAACTAGTTTACCAGTTTACCAGTCTGGATGACAATACATAGCAGGTTTCAAAGTGAAGCAGCATTTAACTGTGTCTTGGCTCTTAAGAAGGTTTCTGTGGTTCCTGTGGTTCCGGCATCTTATTCTTGTGTTCTCATGGTCAAGGGCAGACGTCAGCGGAGGCCTGCTCCTCACTTGCTCCCTCCTTTGACACAGGAGACTTTCTCAGAAGTTCCCAGCAGATGTCAGCTCTTCATTGGCCAGTACTAGGTTTTATATTGATTCCTAAGCTAACCACTGGCTGAACGGGAGATTACCATGTGTCTTAGTTCAAGTTATAATAGCTTCTATAATAAAACCCCCAAGAGACAGACTATCTCAAATATAATAGAAGCTTTCTCTTCCTTATGTGAAACCGTACAGATGCCTTATCATAGTAATTCAGGCACAGGCTCTTTCCATCTTGTATCTCCCACATGGTCCAACTTTACCAGGTGTTTCTGCAGCTGGTTGACAGGGACTACATTTCCCAGAACCCCTTGCATCTAAGTGGAGCCATAAGGACCTGTTCTTGCAAATGAAATGTGAATGGAAATAGTTTGTGTCTCCAGGGGCCAAGAGGTTGGGAAGCACATTGGGTGTAACCAGAAATACTTCACGGTGAAGGGAGAGTAATTGGGTAGAGAGTCCATTGTCTTCGCCATGACTGACTCAGAACAGAGGTGCCAATGGGACTAGAATGGGGGTCATTTGTGTCAGTTTTCCAGAGCTGGTCCTGGCAAGAGAGGGGCAGCTCAGACTTTGATTGTAGTAGTATAAAAACTGCTCCAGAGTCCGTGATGTCTTTCCGACCAATCTAAGGGAAGGTGAGTATTGGTGTGAGCAGTTAAGAAGAAACGGGGCAGGGTACCTCCATGAATACCGACTTAAGGCAAATTTTTCAGGAAATATAATTTTTTTTTTTTGAAACTAGGTCTCACTATGTTGCCTGGGATAGTCCCGATCCCACAGACTCAAGCAATCCCCAACCTTAGCCTCCCAGGTAGCTGGGATTATAGGCACCCACCACCACGCCTGACTGCTTTTTTGAGAACCAGGTCTTGCTATGTTACCCAGGGTAGTCTCAAACACGCAGGCTCAAGCAATTCCTAGCCTTGGCCTCCTGAGGCTGGGTGTGCACCACCACGACCGGTGGGAAATACAATTCTTGAGAGCTTAAGGACTTTTGAATTGGTGTTTGGGTCGTGCCAGGAACCAATACCAGACTCTGCCTGTGGTATGAGGAGATGTGAGCACTGAGTCCTTCAAAGTATGGAGGCTGTTTCTGGTGGAGCGATGATGTAAAATTAGGGGGATGGTGAACTTAAAAGAACTTTGCAGCAAAATTAAATTATAAACTACCCTCATCGTTCCTTTTTGTCTTAGTCAATATCAGTAGTCCTATCAATGCATTTCTTTCCAAAGTAATTGTTGAGTTGTGACACTTTGATTTAAAGCCACAATGATATTATGACTTTGAGAACCAGGACTGAGCCATTTCACACATTACAGTACAGAAGAGTTGATCACAAATAATTTATGGGGTGAGAGGGTTGGTAGCAACTCCCCTGACTTGTTGAGGAACTTGTTCTCCATCTCAGTAGGAAAGCAGACATGAAGGTTGTGGCTAGAATGGAATCTGCAGCATATGTCTGGCTAAAAACATTTTCTTCCAAAAAATAGAAATTTTGCCAGGAGTGGTGGCACGTGCCTGTAGTCTAAGCGCTGGGAGGCAAGAGGCCTGGGATCACTTGAATTCTCAGGTTTGAGACTACCCCAGGCAACATAGCGAGACTTGATCTCGAAAAAGCCACTGGGCATGGTGGCACATGCCTGTAGTCTCAGCTGCCTGGGAGTCTGAGGCTGGGGATTGCTTGAGTCCGTAGGATTGGGAATACCCTGGGCAACATAGCAAGACCTAATCTCAAAAAAAAAAAAAAAAAAAGCAATAGAAATCTTTTCTACCTATGCTCTGCTGCCAACAAAACCACTTAAAAAGTAAAGGTAAAGAAAGGACAACAGCCACACAAAAAGGTGCCCATACAAGATGGAAGGAAAGGAGGAGGTAACAGGACTGGCTGAATGTTATACATCAACTGTCATTACCAATATGAAGCAGCAACATATCCCATGCCGGGGAGTTAACAAAAGGAAAACTCTAGTTCTGTGAGTCCTGGGGCAGAAGGACTAATGTGAATGCTGATGGCACCAGCGACACAATACAAACCATCAATACAGAAAAATCTGGGCCAACGGTTGTCAAAGGATGAGAAAGTGATTTGTCCTACTTTTTTTTTTTTTTTTGAGACTAGGTCTCGCTATTTTTGCCCGTGGAACTGCAGGCTCACATTGCCCAGGGTACCACGGACTCAAGCGATCCCCAGCCTCAGCTTCCCAGGTAGCTGGGATTACAGGCGCGCGCCACCACACCCAGCTATTTTTTTGGGACTAGGTCTCGCTGTGTTGCCCCGGGCAGGACTCAAACCATGATCCCCAGACCCAGCCATAACTCCGTAAGCTGTCACTTACAGGCACGTCCCACTGTGCCCAGCTTGGATTCTTATTTTTTAATTTTACTTTTTGTTCCTGTGGTTTAAGAATTCGTGCTTTAAAGCAAGAACAAACAAGCCAGAACAAACCCTTGAGAAGTTACTGTAGAACTGAGGCTACCAGAAAGGAACTAGGGGAGGGGAGGAAAGGGGAAAGGATGCCTAATGAACTGGTGGGGGATTATGGGTGGTGGTGGTGTGGTAGATGTGTAGACCTATGCACTGACAGCTTATCAAGTATTCTAAATTGACAGCTCAATAAACATAATATTAAAGAATTAGTGGTTATAAAACTACTCTGAATTTCACTCAGCCTCTGTCCATCTTCTGGTTTAGAGGAAATATAGGCCATAGAAAGGTGGTTCTAGAACCTGAATGTGTAGCAGAATGCCCTGGAAGGCTTGTTGAAAGTATGCTGGGTCCACCTCTGGAGTTGCTGATTCAACCTTAAGCAAAAGCTTTAAGCTCTAGCACGCGCCCCCACCTTTGCACCATCTTCTGAGATGACGCCACCAAGACCTCAGGTGGGATCTATTCCTTCAGTCTCAGAGAAGAACCAAAGCTGAGCCATGATGAACTTGAATATAAATGAAAAATAAACATTTGTTGCTATGAGTCAGGAGTTGGGATTATCACAGTGAAATTTCTTCTTCTATAGGATCGTTGTGTTAAGCATACTTGACCTTTTAGAGCCCATTTGACTTTGCATGAAAATGAAAGAAAAATCAAATGATGGGCAGATAATATTCCATTTCTCTTATGCTTGTTCTGTGGATATATCTGTGTGCTCTTCATACACGTAGCAAGAGCTCTATTACCTTGTACAAAGCAGTTCACCTCCCTGGAACTGCAGGCTCACATTGCCCGGGGTACCAAAGCAGATACGGTCAAGGGCAACCTGCTTGTGCTATTACCAATAACTCTAGATAAAGATCACCTTGTTCAAAACTTAGTCAAAATTATATATATATAGTACAAATATAGATTAATGTAAATATATATAATGAAGTACACAAACTAACCCCAGAAGAGAAAGAACAACCAGCTTATGAAAACGATGGAGTACAGAATCCAAAAGAAAGATTTTATGATCAGTTTGTAAGAAGATGGGCCTTCTATAAACCAGAATAGCAATTCATAAGGAAATGAAAGGATGAGATGGAAAGTCAATCAGATGACTGGAAAGAGAAGAGACGAGAGGTGGGAGGGGGGAATAAAACAAAAAAACAAATCTCAATAATAGAATTTAAGTGAAAACAGGCTTTGGGAAGCCACATCAGTGATATTGAGAGCAAATTTCAGGTCTTTTGGACTGCTGAAAAAGGACAAAGATGAAAGTGATAAAACAGAACTAGCACAGATAATTACTCTAAAAGACCAGCACAAATGGAGCAGAAACTATTCTTTTTTATTTTTTTGAGACTAGGTCTCGCTATTTTTGCCCATGGAACCACAGGCTCACATTGCCCGGGGTACCACAGGCTCAAGCAATCCCCAGTCTAAGCTTCCCAGGTAGCTGGGATTACAGGCGCGTGCCACCATGCCCAGCTGTTTTTTTGGAAGTAGGTCTCGCTACGTTGCCCCAAGCGGCACTCGAACCGTGAACCCTGGTCCCTGCCACGGCTTCCTATGCTGCCGCTTACAGGTATGCACCACCATGCCCATCCTTGGAGCAGAAACTATTCCTTTTTTTTTTTTTTTTGAGACTAGGTCTTGCTATTTTTACCCGTGGAACCGCAGGCTCTCGTTGCCCAGGGAACCACAGACTCAAGCCATCCCCAGCCTCAGCTTCCCAGGTAGCTGGGATTACAGGTGCGCGCCACCATGCCCAGCTATTTTTTGGAACTAGGTCTCGCTACGGACCCCAGGTGGGACTCGAACCGTGATCCCTAAGCCCCGGTCGCTTCATAGGCTGAAGCTTACAGGCACGAGCCACTGTGCCCAGCCAAGAAACTATTCTTAATGATGGAAAGGAAGAAAACCTTCCTGAACTGAAGCCACAGTTAAAAAGGGCTCACACTTCTCTAACCAGACAGAAGAATAATAAGTGCAATGGAATAGAAGCAAAAGCAGAGTCAGTCTTAACTGCAAGCATTTCAGCATGGCCAGAGCATTGAGTACAAGCAGAAGAAAATCTAGAGAGAGAAGTCTGAGTCGGTAAGGAAAGGCCTCCCATAAACTACACCGACAAACTGTGTACAAAACAGAAAGTTACAGCTGAAGAGGAAAATGCTGATTGGCATGGGACTTTGTCAAGACCTGGTAACAGCAGTTACAGGAAATCAGAGCTGTCACATCAAAGGATTCTTAAGAGGCACCACGTCTTTCCGCTGTGGTGGTGTCCATACATCTCAGTGGCATCATTCTATTGTAGTTGTGTGACTTTTTCCGCCCAAGCCGTGCTTGGAAACACAGACGTAGGCGTAGAAGATGCAAACCACTGGCGTATTTTAAGTTGGTGGTTTGATGTTCACACATGCCAAAGGGCAATGGAAGGGGGTCGGCTTACCAGAGGGGTTGGAGTCAAAGGTCAGGACTTGAGTCAGGTGAGCTCTCCGTGGTCTTTGAAGAATAAGCACGCTGTGACTAGGGGAGGGGACAGCAAGGGTAAAGCAGCACAGAGGTCAAAACCGGGTTGAGGAAGTTAAGGAAACAGGGCTCAGTCATCGGTGTTAGTAGGTGACAGTGATAAGCGAGGGTAAGAGGTGGTCCTGTCATGGAATGACAAGGAAAAATGACTAAAATCAGCCGTAGGTCCGAATAAGGAACTTACCTGGCTTTGTTGTACTCAGCCCCAGCTCCTAGACAGGTCAAGGCATTCTGACTGCGTAGGTTCCACTTAGCAGGGCCCACCAGCTGCTTGAGTTTTTCATACTCCTCTGCTCTTGGGTTCCGCATACTACCCGGGCTCTAAAATGCCATAAAAGCCACTCCCCTTTTACTCGAGCACTCGGTCCTTGAGGGAGCTATCCCACCGTGCCCTGCGATGGAACCCAATAAAGCCTTTCTCTCCACCTCTCTTGGGTGTTGGCCATTTGTCAGGGACCGCCTTCCACAACAGGATGACATGATGTTGTGGGCCCTGAAAGAGAAACCTGACTGAGAGTAAAAAGAATATCCAAGTGTCATGTCACCAGGCAAGGGAGCAGGCCCTGTCTTGCTGTCACAGCCCCATTCCTGCCCTGTCATTTGGCAACTGTGGCTTTGTTGGCTTGGAGGGTCTACCTTGGGGGGCAGGGGTGACGTCTGGGGATCCTTGTCTCTCTAGCCGTCTCCAGGGGTGTTGCCTGTGGAACCCGAGCCTGGGAGGTCCCAACCTCTGAGGTGGAAAGGACTCTACAGCCACTGGGGAGGGCAGACAAGGAAGGAATCAGCATTTATTGATTAGTGAAAAAACAAGACAGAGCCCCGGGGTCACCTCTCTGGGCCCGAGACT
>PVHY01020484.1:0-25471 GCA_004024945.1 Uropsilus gracilis | reverse complement strand
GGGAGGGAGATATAGAGGAGGGGGAGGGGGAGGAGGGCATCCAGAAGAGAGGCTACAGCTGGAAGCCCCCTGGGCCACACCAACTCACCATCAGGGTCCGAGCCACGTTGCAGCCCAGGGTGCCAGCTCCCAGCAGCAGACACTTGACAGACACGACCTTGTCTAGGTCCAAAGTGGGGACCAGCCTCCAACACATCAGCTTGAGATTGAGATCCACTGAGGACTCCGCTAGCCTGGAGAAGGACACAAGCACTCACTCTCTCCACCAGCTGCCCGCATCCACCCCAATCCCGTTGCTTCCAAGGAGAGGAGCTGCTCGAGACAGCAAGAAACAAACACGAGGGGGATCAGGCCAGGGAGAGCAAGGCGTGTGGCAGTGGGAGGGCTGCCCGGCTGCAGCCCGTTCTCCTCGCCTGCCCAGGATCACCATCCCCAGATCCCAGCCGCAGCCTCGGGGGGCTGAGGCCAAGTCAGTAGCCACATGGGACAGGGATGTCGGGGAGACGTCGTGGTGACCGGAGAAGAGAGCACCAGCCAGCTTCTCCCGACCACGTGGGCAGGTCTGTCCCCCGTGTCACGTCAGCTCGCGTGCTCCTCTAAGCCCACGGCTGGCTTCATGGACTGTTCCTTCAGCGGTGGACAGAACCAAAGTGGTGAGCAAGGACCACAGGGTGACACAGGGACACGGGCCTGAGTCTGAGCAAGAGGGAGGAGCAGAGCTCAGGGCGTCTGGAGGGGCGGCGACCCGCTCCCAGTGTGGGAGCTCCGTCACCCACGCTGACTCCTGGCCAAACCTCAAGAGGCAGCGAGGCGCGGAGCAGCCCCTGTCACGGCGCCTCGCACGCTGGCCTGGACGGGGTCGCACAGTTGGCCTGACCAGCCACCGTGCGTCCGGGTTACACTGAGCCCAGGGGCGTCAGCCGCTCCCAAAGTCTACCTTTTCGGGTCCATGCACTCGCTGAGGTTCACCATCCTCGGGCCCATGCCTCCTTTCTGGTTCTTCTCCCAGCCGACCGCCTTGGGGCAATCTGAAGGCAAAGGATAAACAGCAAGTGGCATGGGGAGGGGGGGACACGAACCCCAGCAGGCCATGCTCCAAGCTGCCCAGCCCCCTCCATGAGCTCCGAGCTCTCTTCTCTCTGCAGGAGGATCAAGGGCCTGGATGTGCCTCCATCCGCCACAGGCCTGCCCACTGTCCCCAGCGGTGAGTCTTGTGGCCATCAGCCCAGTGGAGTAGGGATGCTTGGAGGCAGCTCCCGACTCTGGCCTGGCAGTGACCGGAAGTGACTCCAAGGCCAGTCACATCGGGGGAAGGCTGAGCCCCAGGAGGCCCTGAGCTGAGGGACAAGCCTGCCTACTGCCCATAGGTCCTGCTCCAGCTCCTCTGGGCACTGACCCTCGGCATCTATGTCTCCTGTGTGCTTTGTCCTTTCCACGTCTGTCACCCACCTGGGGGTAGACCGCTGTCCCAAGGGACAGTCCTTGTTAAGCTGCCCTCCCCTTTAACCCACCTGTGTCCAGGCAGACTTCCTGTCCCTCCACGACCCCTTCCCTGCTGCCGGGTAATCTCTGCTGTGAGAGCCCAAAGGGTGGCTCCAGCCTGTGCCTGGGTGCCCAAGGGTCGTGGCCGAAGGGCTGGGAAAGGGCTCCCCACCTGCAGCTACCTCCCCCCTACCTGAGGGGGGCGCAGGAGCCCCGCCATCCGGTTGGTTTCTGAGTTCCCGTCCCTCACCCCAGAACAACTGAAATCTCATGGGACACAGTTGAGCTACTCTGTTCTGCTGCTGTGGAAATCCTCCTGGAAGATATCAGTGGCTTTCTGAAACACTCCAACCACTTGCGGGGGGCGGGGGGGGGGGGACACCTGGCTGCGTTGGTGGAAACAAGCCGCTGATGGGACCACCCACGGTCCCATGTCCCAGCACGCTGTGTCATCTTCCTTCCCCACCAAATCACCAAAAGAGCCTGAGCTTCCGAGCACCAACCCTTCCCGCCTCACCCCAGACAGCGGCTCTAGGTGACCATCTGAAGGGACAGACCCTCTTGCCCTCCTGACTCAGAGTTGAGAGTCTCAGGATGGGGGGGTTGGGGGGGAGTCTGGCTTGCTCTGGTTCACCTCTAGAGGCCGCTCAGTTACTCCCCAGCTTCTGACCTACATTTTTTGACCTCCTGTTGCTCAATCTAATGATGGGCCTGGGGGTGGCGATTTCCCTCAGGCCTTTCCTGCTGGAGCAGGAAGCCCCCAGGCAGCCATAAGGCCAGTTACACTCTCCCTCTGGGCCTCTTGGCTCTGCTTGCTGGGGCGGCATGTCACTCACAGCAAGAAGCTAGGACACAGCCCTCCCAGCGCACCCCCCCCCCCACCGTGTGGGCCTTTTCTTGCAATGTCATAAAAACGAAAACCGAAATGACAGCCTTGCCTTCTAAAAGGGGCTGAGAACTTCAAAATCATCTTTCAGATAGAAAAGGGGTAGAGAGCTGTCACGGATCCCTATTTCGTTCGATTTCTTTACTGTTACAGCATTAACTAAAAACTGCTTCTAACAGCACAAACTAGCATCTCTGTACTCAAGATGTTCTGGTTGTTTCCAAGCACATGATCAATGATGAAAAACGCTGATAAAGAAACGCAAGACTCCACAGGACCATGACATTTAATCTGCCATCTCCGCCGCCGCCTCATCGACAACCGTTTAAG
Organism: Uropsilus gracilis; assembly: GCA_004024945.1. Taxonomy (NCBI): domain Eukaryota; kingdom Metazoa; phylum Chordata; class Mammalia; order Eulipotyphla; family Talpidae; genus Uropsilus; species Uropsilus gracilis. Next base: position 22,773 of record PVHY01020484.1, on the reverse strand, counting down.
ATATACCCCAAGTAATCAGAAATAGTTCTAGGGGGAAGGAGATCTGTTTTCTCGGAGTCTGGTGAACAGGAGCTGCGGTCCAGGACGAGAATGAAACAACGGGCTCTCCCACCAGGAGCACCGCCTCCTCCTTCGCCCTGTCGGACATGCAGGCTCAGGGTATTTAAAACAGCACTTCTCGTACCAGTGTCCGCAACTCTGGGTGTCTCAGAAATACCGAAAGGTAATAGAGTAACTATAAAGTCTTGCCGTAATATTTCATTTCCAACTAAGAAGGAAAATATGAATTTTCAGGAAAAGAAAGTCTCACTTTCCTAAAATAAACCATCTACTCTCAGTTTCCAGCACAAAGATGGATGGAGGCAAGACGGGACGTCTGGATGGAGATGGACTGGCTTGCCCAGCTTCACCCAACATCAGCCTGAGCACCGGGAGCAGGGCAACGCAGAGACCTTCTGGCAAAAATGGCCACACAAGTGACTGTCTGCAGGGCTGGAAGGAGCCTGGTGCCCAAGAGGCGCTGGTCAGCACGCATTACTTCTTAGTTCATTTCACCCCCCAGGACCAAGACACGATTCCTTAACGCAGAGGGAAGAGGACATTGCCTGGAAGCTACTCTCGAATGGCCAGAAGAGGGCGCTAAGTCAAATGCACAATCTCGACAGCAGAGGCAAGAGACTTGAAGCTCTCAGCTAACAAGCAACTCAGCTTCCTCCTCTCGCTCACCCAGCAGAGTGCCCCGCCCATCTTTCCAAGAAGTGGATTGAGGACACCATCAGGGCTGCTGCAAAGAATCGCTGATAAGTGTCCTGAGAGCCTGTCCTGCACCTTTTTGATTTCTGCACTTTAGAAATGAGGTCTCAGAAGAGATTTTTAACCCCTGCCCCACACACTCGAAGGCATGAGTCCCGTGCGTTAACGCGCCCTGGAAAAGCACTGGTGGCGTAAGCACCACAGGAAGAGATGTGTGTGAATGCACCCTGGGAAGCATGGAAGTCCCGGGAACCTGAGGGACCAGCCGGTCAGGGTACGGGGCTTTGCACAAGCTTGAGAATCACAAGAATTAGCATTTTTGAGGCACCGACAGAATGCCGGATGTTACCCTCTGTGTTCTACACAGAACCCTCACAAGGGACCCTTCCTGAGGTGGAGTGTAGTCACCATCTTGCGTGACTCTGTCACTCATGCTTGCGTGTGTGGTTTGAGACTGCAACATGCAGAGAAACTGAGACCAAACGTCTGTGCTCTCAGGCCTCTACGCAGCCCCTGAGCCCAAGTTCCAGTTTACGAAGAAAGGGGATGACAGCTGATGTCCGCCCCCAGCCCAGGAAGACGATTGCCTGTGTCAGAGAAACAGCACTTGTGCTGAAGGTTTGCTGTGGACAACAGGCTCACGCACACCTTCAAGGAACAAATAAATATGCAAGTGCGTTGACACTTCATCCCTGTCTTCAGAGTCAGGAACAGAGGCTTTATGTTAAGCAAAAATAAAGGGTGTGTGTGTGTGTGTGCCAATCCTCAGGAAGGAGAAACCGCCTGGAGGACATCTCCTGGGGACATCTCCTGGGGACAATCTTCGCCTTTGTTTCTGGTGAATAGCAGGTGCCCTCTGGCCAGGGGTATTCAGGCTGGCAGAGAGGTAGGAGCAGTCCCTTTCTCCTGCTGCTGCCATTGTGAAGGAATAAAAGGGAAGTCAAACCCATTTGGTGTCTTGTAAGTGATAATTACACGCATTCTCAAAGACCCGGCAGATTACCTGGGCTAAACGCCATCTCTGGAAGCTTCACTTCGAAGATGATGCTGTGAGCCACGTCCCTCACGCCCTGCATGGTGCGGTCCCGGAAGCAGAGGACTTCAACGGACTGGAAACTGCTACTCCTATCGGTGAGTCCGGGTTTTGATTTATTTTAAAAAGATTTCAAGGAAGGAAGGCAGAGAAAAGAGCTCACATCAGAGCTTCGGCATGTTCAGCTGCAGAGAACTGAGTTCGCCACAAGCCCGCCTCCCTGATGCCCACAGGGAATGTCCTCCCCCAGGACGATGGATGGTCACGGTGCCCACGTGTTAGGAGCTGCACGGTGAATGGCCTGTGATCCTAGACAGTCATGTCATGCATCGGTAGCTGACAGACAAATCTGAGGTGCAGGGAAGAGAGTTCATGAGGCACTGAAAAAGCCCCTAAGACGCAGAGGGCTCATCTGGGCCCCTTCTCCCCGCCTGACTCACACCTCAGTGGTCAGGAAGCCCCTTTCTGCACCATGTGGGCGAACTACCTGGGTGGGGCAGGACAACCGCTCTCCCTCTGGAGACTGTTCTCACTTAGCTCCCTTCCCGCCTTCCTTTGTCAAGCTCACATTTCTATCAGTAGAGCAGACACAGTGACGAGTGACCAATCCTAACCAAGGTACTGGCCTCAGGCCTCTTGGTCATTACCACATTCCTCAGAGGCAGCCTGTTCTAAATTCCGGGTCCACATGCCTGTCTTGATCTTTACACGGATGAACTCATCGAGCACGTGCCTTTGAGGGTCTGGCTTATGTCACTTGATACTATTTGTGAAATTCAGGTAATGCAGCCTGTTACCTGGTTCGGGTTCACTAGCACAGCCTCCACGGCTGTGAACAACCATTCATAATTCCCCACGTCACTGTCTGGGGTGCGCCCAGTTTTCGATTGTCAGGAGAACGCTACTATTCACGTGCCTGTACACGTGTCTGGCTTGCAAACAAATACATGTTGCGGTGCGTTATGTGTCTGACAGGGAAATGGCTAGGACGTGGGCACTTTATACTGCATTGGCTGCACCATCTCTCCCGCATCTCTGAGAGTCCCAGGTGCTCTCGACTTTCCACAGCCTCCACTGCCCTGATGGAGGCTGTGGTGTCTGACGGGAGTAGCTTAGCTCTACGAGGGAGCAGCATAGCTCATTCTATGTATCTCCTTGATGACTGACGCTGTTGAACTTCTTTCCAAATGTGCATTGGGCTTGGGATACCCTTGGTTCAATTATTTTGGGGTGGAGGGAAGGAGGATGGTATCAGTAGGAAAATCCTGAGAGCTAGAGAATTCCAGAGCTGGGCCTCCCGCCTTATGCCCAGATAGCCTCGGTCTATAGTGGGTCAGAGTCTGCAGCTCCAGGAGCTGCTACAGGATCACCAAGGGTGGAAGGGGGATCATGACTCACTGAATGAGCTATTACCTCATTTCTACGACAAAAGTGAAAAAACGCACTTGGGAAAACAGGCAGAGGTACAGGCAGGCACACTGTTATAAACAGAGACAGACAGACAGACAGATGCAAATACCATCTGTGGGCTGCAAGGACCAAAAAATTCCTCAGAGGCCATCCAGGGTACTGGGCTAAGTTACAGGGATCATACACGCCGACTGTTACCTGCCAACAGAAAAGACTCCGCATCAGGTATCACGTCAGGTTCACAGCAGACACTGCCAACACCCCCTCTTTCCGCTTTACGCTGTTCGGCAAAATCACGAACAAGCCGCTGTAGGGCTAAAGGGAGGAGGGGAATACGAAGGGCTTGCAGACTAGATGACAGAACTTCCTGATGGCAGCTGACACAGGAGCCCTCTCTGCACCCCTGTGCTGCCTCAGAGGTTCTCATTGCCCGAGCCTGGGGCGCAGCTTATGGGTCACTTATGTTAAAACCCCCCCCAGGTGATTCTCAGGAGCAGCCTGAGATGCGGCCGCCGTTTCCCCGAGCCTGGGCGCACACAGGCCACCTGCATCAAAACCGCCCGCTCGCTGAAGCCATGCCACGCCCAGCCCCTTCAGCTCTCCGTGCAGGCCTGCCCGGCCAGGGGCGCCCCCAGCGATCCTCACACCTTCGCAGCGACACCAGCGCCCAGGACTGAGGAGGCGGAGACCACTGTGGGCTCCAGCTGGGGTCACGCACCCCATGCTTTTCCGAACGGGAACTATGGAACCTCTGTGGAACCTCAGTGATTTTCTTGACTCAAAGGCAGCCTAGCGCCCTGAGAAATGAGACAGATACAGGGTGCGGGAGCAGATACAGGGAGCAGGAGCAGATACAGGGGGCAGGAGCAGATAAAGGGGGCAGGAGCACCACATTCAGTGCACACAGACAGCAAGAAACTCTTGGCTTTAGAAAAATCAAAACACGAAGAGGAAAGTATTTGAGAGCAAAGAAAACACAGGATGAATTTCGTGGGCGCCTCCCTCACCGGCCCATGAAGTCTGCAAAGGCAGGGGGAGTCGTGTCCGCTGCCCTCACCTTTCCACCCCCGGGACCTGAACAGCACCCGATGCCCAGCAAACACCTGCTGACCGCGCAGAACTGGCTGGTCTCGCCATGCCCATCGGCGGCCTGCTCCCTGCCTCCTGCACCGCTGGGATGGTGGGCAGCGGCCAGAGGGGGAGGCGAGGTCTGACCCGAGGACTGAAGCTCCCTACAAAACCGCGACCGGCAGCCCCCCTCCCTCCCCTCCCCTCCCCTCTGCCTGGCCTGAACACGCCCGCTCTCCGGTCTATGGCGTGTGATGCTGGGAGTCTCCGGGGCGAGATTGGGAGCTGGCCTGAGAGGGGACTAGGGTGAGAAGCCAGTGAGCTCTCCTCCCGCGGAACCCCTTATTGCTGGGGTTCCCTGGCCACCATGACACAGTATCTGCTAGAGAAGCTACAGCGCGTTACAGACCATTGCCTTAAATTCACATCCCCAAGAGTCCTTCGAAAGCACCTGCAAATGTCTGCCCAGCCGGAAAACGGGGAGCGGGGAGAAGCGGACACTTGATTTCTATCACATCCGACACGACAGCAAAGACGCCCATGACCTAACCCATCCCAGAAGCCCTGCCCGGGCCCCCGCAGCCATGTACCCGAGCGCCGCAGATCGGCAACCTTGAGACAGGGGCCGAGTTCTCTCCTCACCTGTGCAACGAACAGGCTGAATCATTTCATTTAAAAAAGTCCTTCTAGCTCCAGAGTGACGAAATTACAGAGTTTTAAAGAAAAGGGGGAAAAATGTCCTCCAGAGGTGAAAAAGTAACCTGGCAGCTGGCAGCTCCCCCTTCCAGGGGGCCGAAGGACCATTTATTCAGGAAGCAGCAAGGCAGGATACACCCCGAAACTGCCATTACCCAGGACCAGCTGCGATCCACTTCGCAAGCGTTGCCCCACAAGCCTGGGCTCCTGCCAGACGTCCCGAGCCCTCCCCCCCAGGTCTGCAGCTCGGCCCCTGTGTGGCCGGCCTTCCCCCACAGGAGGACTCTCCTCCACGCAGAGCCGAGGTCGGGGCCAGGCAAGTACCCGACGCACATCCCACGGGTCTCTTCCGCTCACTCTGCCCCCTGACAGAGCCACCTGCCTTCGCATCAGGGTTCTCTTCCTTCGGCGGCAGAGAAGAGTGGGAGCTCAGGCTAGTTCAGGCAGCGGCTCTGGGCCTACGTTTTGCCCTCCGCAAGGCGGGGCGGGGACGAAGCGACGTCTGCAAAGTCAGAATGTTGTACGAGGCGCGACGAGCGACGCCTCATCTCAACAGGTGTTTCTGACACCGCGTACAAAGGCAGTGGAGTAGGAGGGCAGCGAGAGAACAAGATCTTCGGGGGGACAGAAAGATCTGGAGTCTATTTCTCAAAGCAACCTGACCAGAGCTCGGAACGGCCGTTAATGGGAAATCTGCTTATCCAAAAAGGTAGGTCGGCTTGAATGTGCTTGAAAAGGACTGTGCCACCCACACACGGGGACAAAACCCGGGAGGACGACAGAAGCCATTTACTCCAGGCTAAACATTGATGATTACCTGCATGACGACCTGACAGAGACTCTCAGACCTTAAGGAGCCAAACCAGGACTCTCAGTCGAAGGCTTAACCAGCGCAACGCTCAATAGGGCACTTCAACTATTTGGATAAACAGGTTTTTTTCCCAAATTGCAGCCAGAACTCGTCACTGGCTGGGAAGTCTGGGTTCCAGAACTGGCTCTGAGACAGACACGCTGGGTAAACGTGGGCAAATCACATCCTTTTATGATGGAGATGAGGAGAGAGGGAAAATGGAAATGGGGAAGAAACTTTGGTGGGAAGCTTTATGAAAGAAACCCGCTCTCCACTTGACTGAGCGCGGCATCCCTTGCAATGCTCAGTCACGCCTGGCGACGGCCTGTTCAGCAGTTCTTCGAAAAAGCTTAATGTGGGGGTGGGAAGTGGGCAACACCATCAACCTGAGTGTCCTCAGCGGAGGAGGCCACGCTGACCCCGAAGAACAGGCTCATCTGACTCGGGGCTACGACCCAGATGCTGCACAGAGCGGGACATGCGCAGAGGAGAGGACCTGCTTGCTACAATGCCTCATGGAGAGGCCACGGCCAAGGGGGTCACCGTGTGCAGAATAGCCAGTCCACAGCACCCCAAGCGTTGTGCTCCTGTTCCAGGACCCTAAAGCCCTGGAATGAACAGCTAAAGCTGAAACCTTCCTAAACCTTCCGTCTGCCACGTAGGCTCCGAAGAAAGCAGAAGCGTCAGGCAAGCTTTCCTGAAAAGGCTGGCGGGGCTGGTGATGGGGTCGTGGGCCGAGAGGGTGGGGAAGAGCACCCGGTGGTGGCCCCGACGGCCACGCAGGATCAACATCTCACGGGGGGAAGTGAAGACTTATGTGGGGCCCATTTTCAAAGGACCCAACTGTGTAAGCGTGTGTAAGGCCCAGGCTGATAGGGAGCAGGTGGGGCGACGCTGACATCAGGGGTTTGTGCAGGAGTCAGTCGGCTCAGGCCTGGGCGGGCCTGCAGTCACACCCTGGCCAGCTCCGCATCCCACCACGACACAGCTGTGCGGAAGTGAGTCCACACTCCGAATCGGGCTCCTCCACACCCGAGGGCCAGCTGCTTAACAGTCACGGGCACAGGGCTGACTCGGGCCACGCAGTTGGGCAGCAGCTCACGCGGTCACTCCGTGTCTAAGAAGTTCTCTAAGGAAATAATTAAAGGGGGGTCGTGGGGAGGAGAGGAATTTCATGCACAAACAACTCCTAACAGCAGGATTTATGAAAAACATCCATGTCCAGAAACTGCCAGGAATATGATATCTCCACGACAAAGCAAGCACGATGCAGCGTGCTTGCTACAAGCACACAGAGAACCTACAATCCTCATCTCCATGTAACATACAGGAAGAGACTAGGGGGATATACACTAGCTGCTGACTTGAGAAGAATGCCAGCTTCAGCCAGCAGTTGGAGAGCTGTGTGAGGTTTTCCAGAGAGGAGCGTGCCGCTGGAATAAAAGTAATAAACAGACCCGGGCCTCTGAGCTCAGCGGGCGGCCGGCCACTCCGAACAGGCACCGAGCTGCCACAGCGCCACTGTCCAAAAGGACAAGACAGAAAGTACCCAGCACCTGTGAAAATACTACTTTGTGAAAGTGCTGTCTGGGGTACTTATGATGCGTGAGTCGGCACACACGCGTGCGTACACACACACACACACACACACACACTCTCACTCCTCAGTCTGATGGCTGGATGGGCTTCTCAGCCACAGAGGCCTGACATGAGCAGCGCCCTGGCACCATGCGTCATCCGGGAGATGAGAGGAGATCAAGGTGAGCTTTAATGGAAGGAAACATGACAAGGGAACTGGGAAAGCTTTCCTGGACATTCTGGGGCTGCTGATGTGATCACCCCGCGAATCTCAGGGGGGCTTCTCCCACATCAACCTCCTCTAGTGCCTTCGGATGTTTTTTAAAAACAAAAAGATGACACAGGTTGCCTCTCGGCAAAGGTATGTTGGCTACATAACTCATGGCTCAACTTCCCATTTTTATACAGTAGTTGGAGGTTCGTGGAATGAAAAGCAGTCCCCTTCAGAACTGTAAGTTGGTCAACTTACGGTGAGACAAGGTCGCGGGAACAATGACAATGTGAGCAAACGCCCCAAAGCCTACGTACACCCAGACTCTCCTGGTTCTCACCAGCATCTATAAGGGAGGGAGCACAGCTCCCACCAGTTTTGCACTTCGAATTTACAGTCTCTGGTGTGGCTAGAACATCTTATCTGATCTCACGACTTCTAGAAGACTCATGCAGAACCCTCATTGAAAAGGACTTCTCTGAGGGAGGGAGGTGAGGGCGAGGCACTAGGGGCAGAGGAAGACAGGGCACCTGCCCCGGAGGAGTTCACGTCTAACCCAGAAGTCACAGAAGTCACGTGGAGCGGGCACGGCACAGCGACGGAGGACCCGGAGGAAGTACAGTGAGTTGGAAGCAAGAGGGAGAGCTCCTTTTCAGGAGAAGGCTGCCCGGAGCAGGACTTCAAGAAGGACAGAGCAGCCCAGGATTTTCACAGATGGAACATGTTTCAGAAAAATGATGCAATGTGAGGACAAAGAGAAACACAAGGAAGGGCGAGACACACTGACTGGGAGTGAGGCTGCTCTAGTGAGAGACGAGCCCAGCTGCAGCCACGGTTTATAAGGAAAACAGCAGAAGATGAGGCAGCTGGGAACCGGGAGGACGGATTTAACTCTGGACCAGCAAGTGAGAGTGAGAGCGAGCGTGTGCATCTGAGGTGTGGCCTCTGGTGACCTGCAAGGGGGAGGAGGGAAGACGAGCTGTCCAGAAGTGAGAAAACCAGGGCCTGAACTACAGAGGCGGTTCCAGAAGCAATTTATAGCATGGATGTAAGGTAGATCAGGTAGGACAACGGAATCGAACTTAGTGCTCACAGGAAGGGAACCATCCCGGATCACCCTGAGCGGTGATAGAAAGCTGGACGAGGAGCTAAGCTGGACCAGCAGAGCTGGGTGAGGGAAGGCAGAGAAATGCTTCCACATCCCCTCTGGTGACTGACAGGAACCTGAGAGAACTTGGATTCTGCAGCTGTCTCATAACATGAACGTCCGACTTTTCACTTTTATCTTTTTACCAGATAAAGGAAATGATGCTCAAATTTTCTCTGACCTTTGTCCTTTGACCTCGGAAGAAATCGCTGTAGTGTTTAAGCAAGGAAACCAGCACCGTGTCATCATCGTACTTGATCAAGAAGTAAGGCAGGGCCGGGACCCCTTCTCTCTGACAAAGATCATCATACGCACGCTCAAGGGCTTGGATCTGAAAGCAGGAAAGACCGAGTTACTCTCCAGGTAATCACATGCTGAGCTCCGAGCTGAGAGCGAACGGAAAACACAGGAATCGGCAAAGCCAGAAGGTGGGAAATACCCGGCTGCTGTCCTGTTACTCTGCTGCAGCAGATGAACATAAGAGCCCCCCAAAGACTCTGTTTCACTTCCCTGGAACCCTCTGCACGGGCATGGGGGTGCCCCTGGCAAGGGCACGGGGGCATTTTACAGTGGTTCCCTGCAATGTTTCAACACGGGGGCTTAAAGAAGTGTCCAAAGGCTGCTTCCCCCGGGGGTCACCCAGCCTGAGCTCCAGCAGGGGGCTTCACAGAAATGCCAGGGCCTGCGGGCACGCCCCTCCCCCACACGCAAGTAGCGTGCGATGGAGGCTGTGGTGGGCAGGCCCCAGCACTGTGCAGCCAGCGCCGCTGCGCTCTGAGGGCACCTTTGCCCCCCAGAGAAGGCCTGTGCCGTCCGCAGTCTCCGTGGGCTAGCCCCTTCCCCACCCAAATGACTGTATTCCCGGGACAGGCATTCCACAAAGCCGCAGCCTGTGATTGGTTCTAGACAAACTTAATGGGTTTTAATCAGCAAGACCTGTGCCCTCTCCCTGGCTTCCCAACTCAGTCTCGGTGATTGAAGCGCTTCATGAATTCAGATCATCTTGCTGCTGAATCTCTGCCCCAAAGCAATCAGACTTCAGCCCGAGTCCCCCGGCTCAGGCTGTGTCCTGCCCATGGGCCCGCTCCGCCCTCTCCCCGGGCTGTGCCTAACGGCCTTCCGTCCTCCAGGGGGAAGGTGCCTGCCCCCCATGAGAAGTCCCGCTGCCTGGGAATGAGCAGGGGGCCTCAAGGACTCTCTGCCCAAAGGAAACTTGGCTCTGAGCCCCTGCACTCGAAGGGACGACCACATTTTGGCCAATTTTGCCATCTTTCAGAACAATCCGATCGCTCCTCCCGGCTGCCTCACTCCATCTTCAAAATGCACCCACATCTGCTCCCAGAACCACCTCTGGGGCTCTGCGGTGACCGCCTTTCCTCCAGACAAGGGCCTGCTTGTCTTTGGAGAGAAGCAGATAAGCGGTTTGTGGACGTGAAAACCCAGCTGCACATGCACTTTGCTGTATCTGTGAGTACCTGTTTGGGCGAAAATCTCTGATGCAGGCCCACCGGTCCCTGAATGAGGGGTACACTTTCTGGAAGGCAGAGAGCAGGGCAACAAAACCAATAGTAGAAGTGGTACTTCTTCAGATCCTGGAAGAAAGAACATAACGTAGGGGATCAGCCAGCAATGAACCCAGAGTGTGCCCGTTCACGTAACTGTCCCACAGCTACGTCAGAGAAGGACCCACCAACACAAGGGGCGGCCAGCTTCTCCGAAGTGCTCAGCTCCAACAGACTGCACGCTGGAACCCAGCGCTTGTGTCTTCACCCCAACATAGCCTCCCACGCACCACACACTATCGGGAAGTGTTCAGGGAGCAACGGGCGACATCATCGTCATTGTTATTCCATACATATGACCCCCAGGGGGTACCCATAATAACTGCTGGTAGACAGAAGATTGGTGCTTAGAAAGAAGAGAAGCAGAACAAAACAGGAAGTGGAGAGGAGAGAATTCTGCTTCCAAAATTTAAGACTTCTGGCCACAGTACCAAGAGCCTGCCTGTACCAGGTGTGGGGGCATGGCCTCCGAAGATGGCTGCCACCCCCTTGCAAGCACTGCTGTGATGCAGGTTAGTGAGGATGCTGTGCGTTTCACAGCTTCTACACTGTCACCTGTGTTCAGTAAGAGCTGAGACATCCTGACAGGAGGATGAATAAAGTGTAGCCCCAACCCTTAGGCAGTTCACGCTCTGCGCGTGATGAACTGTCAGGGTTGCACAGGAGGTTCTGAGAATGCCAGTGCATGGGGATCCAAGAGACAACATCTTCCCCACCAGGGGAAGCCGTCAGCGGTGCAATGAGTGTTGGAGCTGTCCTGGACGCTGTTCCCACTCAGCTCAAGAGCTCTTGCGCCTGAATTCCCGCAGCGTTATGCATGGGCTAGAACCCCAGCTGCCCACCAGTGACCGCTAATGCGATTGACTTGGTTAATTACTGTCACCTTGAGGCTTGCTAGGAATAAAAGCTGGAGAACCTGTTCAACGACTTTCTGAGATACAGTTCACATACTAATGACTTACCTCATTGAGCAGACAAACGTGGACTTAACATACTGACAAGGCTGTATGAACCATCATCCCCACTAAGAGCATTTGCTTGCCCCCACTAGCAGCTACTGCCCATTAGATTAGCTAGAAACACTCACAAAACTCCCGATTCCTCCTCCTTCTCCCGCCCCTGGAACCCACCAATCTGTTCTCTATCACTACACGCTTATGTGTTCTGGGCTTTTCATAGAGATGGGTTCATAGATTAAGTTCTTCAATATAAATTTATAATAAATATGTCCAGAGGAGAAAGTCTAGTAATTACAGTTTCCACCGTATCTAATTCTGCCACTAATTGACCAACTAAGAACAAATTCCCTTCTGACATTCGCCAAATAAACCACAAAACTGAAATTAATGAAGCGTCTGTGCCCGGAGCCTTGGAGACAGCAGGAAGAAGAGTCAGGACACCCCCAGAACAGCATCTTCTCCTTTGCACTTCACTGATCTGTCAGAACTGATCTTGCTGAGCGGGTTAAAAGATCCAAGATGAGGCCTTCCCAATTTCTCAGAAGCTCTATCGGGTCATCTTCAAAAGTCAAAGGCTTGAATTTCTTAGCATTCTTGCTCAGATAAAAAGGACCTTGGTTAAATGAAACCCAAAGTCCTCTGTGTCTGAAGATTTTAAAAGATAGATACTCGGAATATTGCTAAGACAGGATAAGCGTGCTTAGCAAAAGCAGGGCCCATGAACACACTGACTTGAGGAAATGTCTTAAAACGTCAAGTGATGATTTCTTTTATTAGATGCAAACTGTCCATTAGCGTTTACTAAAATTCTTGGGACAGAAGACAGATCTGTTAAAGTAGCAAACCCAAGTAACTACTCCTTGTGGGGAATTCACAGGATCACTTGAATGTGCCAGGAGGTTCTCAACGCCAAACTACACCCATGACCCTAAGAAGAATCTAAATAGGCCCCTCGTCCGCGGTCCGGCAGAAAGCACTAAAACGTGTTAGAAGACGTGCTCCCGTAGACGGTCATCCCTGATTCTTGTCACTCTCTCCTTGTCATTCTCTCCTTAACCCGGAGCAGAAAATCAGAGCCATAGCGTGCAGAAGCAAAGGACTGGTCCATGGGGAGGAAAGGAGGCAGAACTTCTCACACAGGCAAAGAAGGAAGAGGGAAACGTGGGAAAGAGGATTCACAGCCAGAGCTGATGAAGCTGCCGTGAAAGGGCAACGGCCGGACGTGTCAATGCCCACACGCTCGCACACGCTCACACACGCTCGCACACGCTCGCACACGTTCACACCAAAGGATGTTTCAAGGGTGAGTAGCAAAAAATCAGTAGGGCAACACTGTTCCCTGCAAGATCGTTTCACAGTGGTGACTACTGGAAATGACCTAAATGGACAAGCATCTACAGGTCACTGACAGATTATCACATAGGTGACACATCAAGAAGGGCCATGCTGGCTGAGGTGTAGATACTCACACACACGTCTGCGTAGGCGCGTCTCCATATACCTGCGTGTATCTACGTATATGTGTGAGGTCTCCACAGCCAACTCTTACCCTCGCCCTACATCCTTATCACTGAGACCAGGGCCTTCCCCGGCTTCCCTCCATCTCTCTGGGTGGCAGATGCTAATAGGATTTCCAATCTTTATCAAGCTGCCTTTGATGTTCGTTGTAGTTGGTTCTCACAGAAAACACCTTTCTTTCATACAAACACACACGTCTGTGGACAAACTGCAGTGTGGCCACATGGAGCCCAGAACTTTTGGGGGGATGTTCGGGAACCCCAGGGCTAAATTTGCCTACGTCACTGGGCTCACCCCTGAGCTCTGCAGGACTGCACGCGACAAAGGCATTGACAGCAAACGGCCACCACTCTGAGTTTACTGTGTCCCGCACGATGAGGCAGCCACTGTGTGTGTAGACCGTGCCACTACCACCAGCGTGAGTGAATTCTGCGCTGGCAGCGGTGGTTAGCTATGTGGCTCCTAATCAAGTGAGCATTACTTTGATCGCCCTGACTTGAGACCATCCTGGGGCAGAGCTTCTGGGGAGGGAGCAGATGGCTGCTTACGCTGGCCTGGGGACCCCGCCAGGCAGTTCAGCCAGTGAGTGAGCCCCCACATCCATTACTTACAGCGAAAGTCAGGAGAAGGAACTTGTTGAGGAGGACAGGGTTTTCGAGAGCAGCGCCCGATTTTATGGCTTCCCATATCTGCCAGGAGAGAGAGGGGTGTTAGCGAGCTGCTCCTCCCAGCCCTGCCTGCTGACTCCATGGGAAGTGGCTCATTACTGCCACTGGCTGCTTTGCACCAGCTCCTCCCCCCCCCCCCCCCAGGCAGGGCAAAGAGCCTTCTCTCCGGGGCCGCATTAGAGGAGGCAGGGCGTCCTTCTACGCCTTCATTAGCTCCCTCCAAGAGCATCTGTTGAGCGCCCGCTGTATACCAGGAGCGCCGGGGCTACAGAAATAAAAGGGCAGTCATGCCTCCTGCCCTGCCGTGAGGTCTAGGGAGCCTAGCCCAGCGGTCCGGGGCCCACTGCAGGGGCCGAGCTGGCCTGGGCCCTGGAGAACATGGGTGGGGGAGGCAGGCGGGACTGCTTAGCTCAGCGACTTCTTCGGGCTGGCTTGCCCTGAAGCCTGAGCAGCATTTACAGGCCTTCACAAGTGCTGCACCTGGGAGTGGACGCTGGTACTGACCAGTGCCTGGTGGCCACAGGACATGTTAGTCACTGAGAGTAGTGGCTTTGTGTCACCAGGCGAGACAAACGCTGCCAGAGGCCAGAGCCAGAGAAAGCAAGGCAGTCCCTGCCGGTGGAACACTAACATGGGGTGAGCTGGAGCAGCGAAGAGCAGGCCCCACTTCTGATAGGCCAAGCGGGAAGTGGGGTGGCTGTGGGCAGCACGCTGCTGCTGGAGATGACAGGCCAAGGCCTGACCCACCCTCCGCACACGCCTCGCAGACACACAGCCCAAGCAGGGCCCAGGGGCAGCCCGCCACAGGCCGGGGAGACCATCCTCCTCCCCTGAGTCATGAGCTGCACTGGCCCGGGGACCAAATGGGGTGCTGCCTCAGGAGCGACGGGGGAGACGTCCTTCTCTGCCACAGCACCCAGAAATGAGGCTCTTGGTGGCTTGAGACGCATGTGAAGATCATTCCATGAGGCGGGTTAGAGACTGGGATAAACAGGCCCATTTAAACGCCTTGCACCAACACAGATGTGCGGCTGCGGAGGCACGCCAGGCCGAACACTGCGAGTCCCCAGAGCAGAGGAGAGAGAGCAGGCACCAGGATGGTAAGTGGTTTTCTGTGACCAGGTCAGAGAAGGTGAGGGCCAGCGAGACAGGACAGAGGCCACAGGCTGGGCTAGGCCCTAGGCCCAGATTGTACTGTGCCCTGGGGAGCCTGTGACATTGTGTCAACAGCACCGTGCCCCTCCCCTCCCCCCACAGGTACCAGGAGCAGAGAAGCCAAATGCACCGACACGGGAACAGACTCTCAAAGGGGAGCTGCTTCTAGATGCTGACGGGGGGGGGGGGTAGTGAGGCTTCAGAACAGCCAGCCAGTGCCAGGAGACAGGTTGGACATCTCTCTGCCCTTCCCAGCACGCTCAAGACAGCGGTGCGGATCCTCTCAGGGGAAACAGCCCAAAGCCCAGGTCTGGCTTCAGGAAAGGCCCAGCCCCCTGTTCCGCCAGCCCCAGGGACCCAGTCAGAGGCACAGCCCAGCCAGGACTGCAGGGAAGGCCCCAGGGATGCTGTCCTAGCTCACCTCATTGGCCACTTGCTCCAGCAGCAGCTTCTTATCTGCGGCCTTGAACGCCTCGAGCGTGTTGGTGTTGTGGAGCGAGCCCATGGCCGGGCAGCAGTGGGCCGGCGTGGGAGCAGCCCTGGGAGCAAGAGAGACAAGGTGAAGGGCAGCTGGGCCCTGGAAGCCAGGGGAGCCAGGGCGGCGCGGGCACAGCTAGAGCTCCGGGGCCCAGGCAAGGCCGTGGGGCCATTGCTTTGGAGAAAGATAAAGCTCATCAGGCCCTGGCCCAAAAAGGACCTGTGCACCTCAGCCTCTGTCACCCACTGCCCCCCAGAGAGAAGTGTCCCCCTCCCCCATCTAGTCCTTCCCATTTTAACCTCAAAGGGAAACAACCTATCAAGGGTCTGCCACGCCAGGAACTTTCCAAGGTTTGACTCCTCCCAGCAGCTCCTCCCCCAGTTCAGGCTTCAGCCGCTCAGTTGGGCATGGAGGACTGGACTCGAGATGGAGGGACATTGGAAGTCAAGGCCCACGTCAGGGATGGGGACACTGAGAAGGGGCCCCCAAAAGAGCTTGTTCCAGGGAGCAGCCAGGCAGCTGCAGACACCGGCTCTTCACACTTCCGATCCAGGGCTGTCTCCACAGCAGCGGGGCCGCCCTCCTCTCTGCTCTCTCCCCTGGCGCCTCCCTCACGGCCCCACAGGGGTGCACCACAGCCACGTGAGAAGGTAACATGGGGTGTGTGACTGTCACAGCTTCAGGATCACAGACAGTGTAACCTCCTTCAGCAGAAGCCTCCTGACTGCTGAAGCCTACGGGGTTTGGGTGCTGGCATAGGACCTACCCTAGCTGCTGGGGGTGGCTACGGTGTGGAACTAGCTGTTCTGGAGCATGAAATCATGGAACACACACGCATACACGCACAACCCTTCAAGCGGGAGTCAGAAGAAAGGCAGGAGCGCGGCTCCTGCGAGGTGCACCGGGACGTCCAGACCTGGAAGGCGTCACTGCGCCACCTCGCTGCACCTGCCTGCGTGGAGAGTCGAGCACCCGTGCGTTGCCTGCACTTCCCTCCACACCTTGCAACGGCTCCGAAAGTTAGTCTTTGCCAAAACAAGCGAGTGCTTACTAGGCTTTAATGAGTTGTGACAAGTCGTCACAAGGAATTTACTGCGGAACAGGAAGGCTCCGTGGGAAGCAGCTGCAGCGGCACACGGTTCTTAAAGACAGCACCAAGGCCCCCTGGGTTTCTGAGCTGCGTTACTTTTTGCAACTGGATCAAGATAAAGGAATAAAGCGGGCTGACTTCTGAGCTGCTGTACGCGAAGGAAGCCTGGTCTTTGGCTGCTGTCTCTGAAAAGCCGGGTGGTCCCTGCACAGACTGCTTTGCCTTTGCTCACGCCCTAATACTGCCACTGCCACGGCTCCAGAGAAAACAGTAATGCTGCCTGGAGAGAAGTCTTTGGTTTTTCGACTCTTGAGTTATCTTTTTTTTTGTTTTAATTTAAGAACTGAAATGCAGGACTGTATTGGTTTCGGGTGTGCAAAGTGTTGACCTGGTATTTGTATCCACCATGAAACCAGCTCTGCAAAAATGCTAGTCACCAGCCATCACCACACCAAGCTCATGTTCAAGAGCCACCCTCTGGACCCTCTGCATCCACTTCAGCCACCACCCCACACCCCACCCCTCCCCTCAGCAACCACTCTGCTGTCGTTCTTGGTAGTAGGACTTCTGTTTCGTTGTGGCATTTGTTTTTCAGATTCTAGATATAAGCGAGACCAAACAATATTTGGCTTTTTTTTAGTATATATACATACACACACACACACACACACATATTTGTGTAAGTGCACATGCACATCTTCTTTATCCATTCATTCACAGCTGCACACTTTGGATTGTTTCTGTATCTTAGCAACTGTGAACAATGCCACGATGAATACAGGGTTGCATATGTCTTTCAATTAAGTGTTTTCATTCTCTTCCATAAATACCCAGAAGTAGAACTGCTGGATCATGTGACAGTTTTGCTTTTTTTTTTTTTTTTGAGGAATTTCCATACTGCTTCCCATAGAGATTCCATCAATTTACTTCCCACCAACAGTGTAGGAATCCTTTTTCTCCACTTACTATTTTGTCTTTCTGAGAAGTCACTCTGACAGGTGTGGAAAGAGCTCATTGTGGTTTTGATTTCAATTTCCCTGGTGATTATTGATACTGAGCATCCTTCCATGAGCCTGCTGGCCGTCTGTATGTCTTCCTGGGAAATGTCCATTCAGACCTCTAACCCGTTTAATTGCATTTTCACTAATGAGTTGTGTGAGTTCTTTATATATTTTAGATACTAATCCCTTGTCAGATACAGAATTTGTGCATATCCTCTCCCATCCAGAAAGTTGCCTCTGTTTTGTTGGTTTCCCTCAACAAGAGGCAGTTAGTTTGAAGCGGTCCCATGTGTTTATTTTTGCTTTTGCTGCCCTTGACTTTGGAGTCAGATATAAGAAGGTATTGCGCAGACTAATATCAAGGAGGCTACTGCTTATGTTTTCTTCCAGGACTTTTATGATTTCAGGTCTTACACTCAAGTCTCCAATCCATTTTGAGTTAATTTTTATGTATGGTATAAGATTGTAGTCCAGTTTTATTCTTTTCTAGATGGCTGTTCAATTTTCCCAATATCATTTACTAAAGAAACTGTTCTTTTGCTTTTTTGTATTTCTAGCCTTCTTTGTCATATGTTAGTTAGAGGGATTATATCTAGGTTCTCTATTCTGTTCTGTTCTGTTCTGTTCTGTGTGCCTGTCTTTTAGTACCAAACTCTTTTAATTACTGTAGCTTTGTAATATAGTTGGAAATCAGAAATATGATGCCTCTAGTTTTGTTCTTCTTTCTCAAGCTTATTTCATCTTTTCAAGTTTTTTTTTGTTTGTTTGTTTGTTTTTTGGGGGGGGGTTTGGTGGTTCCATACAAATAGTAGGATTGCTCGAGCCATTTTTGTAAAAGAAATGGCATTGGAATTTTGATAGGAATGACTTTGAATTTGTAGATTGCTTTGGGTAGCACGGGCATTTAAAAATGTTAATTCTTTCACATCATGAGCACACACTGTATTTCCATTTCTTTGTATCTTTTTCAGTTTCATAACAATGTCTTATATTTTTCAGCAAATAGGTCTTTTACTTTCTTTGCTAAATATACTCTTAAGTATTTCATTCTTCTTGATGTGATTAAAATGGGGTGGCTTCCTTAACTTCATTTTCTGGTAGTTCATTGGTAGTTTACAGAAATTCAGCTTTTATATCTTGATTTTGTACCCTGCAACTTTACTGCCTTCATGTATTATTTCTAAGAGTTTTGTGGTAGAGTCTTTATGGTTTTCTACTTATAAAATCATGTCATCTGTGAATAGTAGCAGTTTTACCTCTTCCATTCCAATTTGGATTCCTATTTTATTTCTTTTTCTTATATAATTGCACACTCTGAGTTATCTTACAGCCTCTCTGTGGGGTTTCTTTCAATCCTTTTGCAGGACAAGTGCATAGAATTTTATTTGAAAAACTGACCTATCAACAAATGCCCTATCAACAAACCCAACAACCCCTACAATGAAATCTGACCTTTCTGCCTCAGACATCATTGACCATCTCCTCGCTCCTGTAAGTACTTCCTTCTTTGGTTTCTGTAACACTTTTCTAGTCCATCATGCTCCCGGACAGCGCCTGTCTCACTCCTAGTTCAGTACACTCTTGCCTCCACTGCTGGTTCTGTAGGTTCTTGTCTCCTTTGCTAGTCTGTGCATTCCCATTTCTGCTCTTAGTCCCGAATGCTTGGTCTCCGTGGCTAGGTCAGTCTCTTTTTGCCCACCCTATCCTCTGCTCTTCCACATGACAGTTTCTGGACAGCTGCCTCCTCTCCATCAGCCTGTGTTCCTCCCAACCTAGAGGCCTCACAATACCCATCTGAGCCTCCCTCCTTGACTCCAGTGCCTCCTGCCATCTCTGCTGAGCACTGGCATCTCAAACGCAATATGTTCTAAACAAAACTCACCGCCTCTTAAACTGTATCCCCTCTGATTTTCTCTTTTATTTGGAAGAGAACAAAATGCCCTCAGCTGCTCAAGACTGAAACCTCACAAATGCATTTGAATTTTACTGTCCTTTTGCTCTAGCTTCCTAAATGCAGCTACACGTGGCTTTGGGCGGATCATTTTTAACTTTTAACTCGTGGTTTCCTCGCCTGTCAAAGAGCGAAATCACAGCTGGTAGGTTGCAAAGGATTACATGACAATGCCCACCTAATTAAGTCAATAGGCTGTCTCATCTCTCCAGCACCTCCTCCCGGGCCCAGCCAGATGATGTCATAAACCCTTGTTTCTACAGATGGCAGTGGCATGTTTGACTAGTCACAGAGATGAGAGTTATTTTAACAAGACGGTTCCCACCCACTTAGAAGTTTTGTCTCAGTTTTGTGCCAAAATTTTTACAAAAAGTCTCTGAGATCATAGGTCATACCTCTTTCAACAGCCCTATGAAGCCTTGCATGGCAGCTTGAACACAGAGCAGCCTAATGAAAGTGCGATGATGCCTGAGGAAAAGCACCTGGAGAAGCCCAGAGGACCACACAATATTAACGATGGTCAAAATCAGAGATGCTCCTTGAGGTTCAGGTGCTCTGGATGGCACTTGGCACCTGATTAGCTGGAGCAGTGAGTGAGCCATCTAAGCACCCCACACTCAGCTCTGAGCTGCAGGAGGCACCGAGAATCCTGAGGAGCTGGCACTGCTCAGCAGAAGCGGCCCCGATGCCCCCTGGGGCCCACCTGAGGGAGGTTAGGAGTGCCCACTCCCCGCCAAGGGAAAACGGTCTGCTTTCCTTCAGATTCCAAGCAGAAAGGTACTCACATGTCAAAAGCACTGAACTCCAATGTTAAGCGAGCTGGCAACCCAGCAGAATCGCCTGGAAAGAAACATCATAACATTTTCGGTTAGGCGTCCCTAATAGCAGCAGTCAGAACAACAACGTTTATGATTAACTGCTCTCTTTCATGAGCTTGGTGCTCCATCCGAACTCTGGTTACCCAGCTAAACTGGGGCTTAGCAGAAAATGATGGCGCTCTTGTAATTCAAGGCATCCGCCAAGAATGCAAAAAAGACTCACTGGAAAAAGCTATTTCCAAGCTCCTCCCCCAGCAATAGTGAGTAATCAGTGCTCATTCTTTGGGTTAATAACATGAGCTTCACGACTCCCCTTCTCTTCCCTGCCACAGGAGAAAGGAAGCGCAGATGAAACTGGGTCAGGAAGAAAAATAGCTATGAGTGGAGAGCAATCATTATACGAGACAAAGGTGCCTCTTTCCACAGGAGAGCAGGGAAGATGACAGAAGATGATAGAAGATGGCATTTACTATTGCCTACCATTGTAGTAATAGCCCTTAATGTCCTTGGGCGCTTCGTCCAGCCGATACTCATTCAGCTTCTTCTGGGTCAACTCATGCCAGAAGCCCACATCCAGGGCGCTGCTGAAGGGGGCAAACTGCAGCTTAGAGAGCCCAGGAGCCCCCGCCGTGGCCGCCATGGTTTGTGGCCTAGTGAGACACAAAGCAGAGCACAGCTGAAGAGCACAGACACGGGGAGAAAGGACACGTTGAATGCTACTGCCTCAAAACCCAAACACCGAGAACTAGGGGAGGCTTATGGGCACCCGCAACACAGCTGCGAGTCACCTCCGGTGAACCCATACCCTCCCATGCCCCGGCTGTCACGTTCACCTCCGACAACAGGACTGGTGCTTCTGAGGCCCTTGCAGGCCTTCCTGCTCGTGCGTCTCCCTCCCCTGTTACAACCTCTGTGACGGAAGCGCTACTGTTACCGTCTTTTTGTGACCTGGTCACAGTCTCAGATGGTCTTGGCATCCTGTGTGGTCTGAGAGAACTCTCTAAGCACAAAGCCTAGGTCCAGCCAGCTGGAAATACAACAGGGCAGAGGGCCGGGCTCGAGGGGCAGCAGAGCTGGGGCACCTCAGCTGAGGAGGTGGGGGACAGCCCACCCATTAGCTACAGTCTCTAACGTCTCTTCAAAATCTCCGTTTTTAAGTCTTTCACATGCATGAAAAGTTTGCATTTCACTCAACTACGGGGATTTTAGTAGTTCATCCCCCTCCCCCGCCCCAACCTCCGAATACATGCGACTCTCCAGGCAATCCGGTGTGCGTGCTGCAGCTGCCACAGGCCCTGCACGCCTCAGGGCAGCCCCCCGGGAGGACCAGCCCCCTATGGGAGGGGCCTGGCCATTCCAAAAAGCACAAACTCACGAGGCCCCTTCACTTCCCGCCCTGCCCAGCTGCCCGGGGAGCTGACAGGCAGGCGTTTCCATAGCGGCAGGCACGGAAAGTCACAAGGACGCGACAAACTCTACAAAGGCAGCTCACCGCCACCCAGAGAGGCTTGTCCTGGATTTTGTGCCAAGGCAGTGAAACAGCATCCGGTCCCCCAAGCCTGGTAAAAGCGCGAGACGCGAAGCTCCAGGCCCAGAGCGACTGGACATGGAGACCCAGCGTTGGTGTCACGTACAAGGGCTGAACATCAGGAGATGCGTGTGGGGCGAGCGGGGCGGAGGCCAGGAGGAGCGGGGTGCTGAGGGGGGTGCGAGGCGGGGGGGGGGAAGGACAGCGGGTGGGCAGAACAGGGGCAGCTCCGCGGAAGGCTCATGCTGAGGGGGCACCGTTGTGGCACATGGACACGTTGGAGAGGCTCCAAGTGGGCTGGGGACTGCGAGTCCTCGGTGGCAACTCTCACCAGGGGATAAGCTGGACCCCGCGGGGGGCAGCGGCTTGGAAGGAGCTGGGGAAAGCACCGAGGCCCTGAGGATCTGTGACCAGACACCTGCACGGGAGCAGAGAAGCACGACGGAGACAGAGACAAGACCCTCGCTGGCCTTTGTGGGAAAACGGCGCCTGCAATGGGCACCCTGCAGTCTGCAAGGGGAGAGGGCCCTGGGGTCTGGCTGGAGAACAGGGTCCACTGGAGAAGGGCACTGGGGGCCACGGGCAGGGGTGGTGGCAACGACAGACCCCGCGGCCAGGGCCAGGGCTACGGCTGAGGAGCGGGCTCGGAGGTAAGGGGCGCCTCTGAGAGCCCAGCTGTGAAGAACACAGCCGTGGAGGTCCCGGGAGCAGACGCCCCGCCGTCCACCTGGAGCACGCGTCTCCCGTGGGTGGCGAAGGAGAACCCAAAGCAGCTGGCAGCACAGAAAGCAGGAGCTGGGGTGCCAGGAGGGCGCTGCCTCCCCCTCCCAGCGCCGAAGCCAAGCCTTCGGAGGGCAGCGATGGACGGGGCGAGGGACGCCAGGAGCTGGAGAAAAGAGGCCGACTGCATTGGGTTCCCCTCTTTCAAAGGCCTTCAGTAGAGGTTCCCGGAGCACGGCCCGAGGGTGGGCAGCAGACGTGGTGGCAGTGGGGTTCCCAGCCTGCGGCCTGCCCTGGGCTCAAACAGCCACCTTCCAAGGACGGTTTCTGTGCTTGCCCGAGGTCACTCTCAAGAGCTGCTCTGGCGCCAGAAACCCAGTTGTGAGCTAAAGAAAAGTTCACGGTGGACTTAACCTCCTCGGAAGCGCAGAGGATGAGGCGGGAGTCAGAGTTAAATGCTTCTAGATGACCGATAAGCTCAGCGGCTGAGAAAGGCTGGGCGCCGAGTCCTGAGCGCCCTCCCTCCCGCCACAGGCCTGCAGCCGGACGAGGCCAGGGCTGGGACCCAGCACCCAGAGG